>LBNU01031274.1:119887-197099 GCA_014162995.1 Artemisia annua | reverse complement strand
GGGTATGTTTGGCGAAAGTAACTGTTGCTGGAACTGGTGCTGGTGCTGGAGATGGTGCTGGTGCTGGAGATTATAAAAAGAGATTATTTTTATAAGCTACATGAAGTAACCTTTGGTTTTAAGAGATTATGGAAGATTATTTTTTTTAGAATCTCTTATAAGTTATGTCTGCCAAACAAGGATTATTTTTTAAGTAGCTTATTTTCTGAAAAAATAAGCACAATCTCTCAACAATCTTGTGTGCCAAACATAGCCTATAAGGTCTACAAGCAATATATTTAAATTTTTAAACAAATCATCAATTGAATAGTAGATCTTAATATACTGCCTAATTTTGTGACACGTAATCAAAATTCCAATTTGATGACATCAGCACAAAGTGCGTTTTAATAGATTGTATAGATTTTTGTATAATGAAGATTGTTTTAATGGGACACTGCACATATATAGAGCATTCACTTTTGCAACAAATGATGTTAATATGTAGATCATATTGTAATTTTAGAAAAAGGAAATTTACGAAAATATGGCAGATTCTATTATGTATTACAGTAGATGGTATTTGAATGTTATGGCATCATAATTATTTGATAAATTATTCCGCTAGTTATACTTGTAGCTTATACATCTCTTCTTTTTAGCATAATGGACCCGGATCATCAGACACATAAAGCATCAAAAATAGCAGCAGAAGATATTATCAGCAACATGCCAGTGAATGTTGTGACTCGTATTTTGGATCATTTGCCAATACAAGATGCTGTGAGGACTAGCATCTTGTCAAGAACTTGGAGGTTTAAATGGACTAATATCAGCCAACTTGTATTTGACGAGAAGTTATATGAACCAGGTTTACAAGGCAACAATAAATTCAATGACAGGACTATAAGTAGACTTCTCCTTTATTTTAAGGGTCCCGTCACAAAGTTTTTTCTACATATACCACATTACATGGAGTTGGATGTTGCGGATGTTTTTCTTTGGGTTATGTTCTTGTCCAATAATGGAATTAAGGAGTTCTCACTCATAAATACGCACCCAACACCACTTAAGTTGCCTAGCCATCTTTTCTGCTGCCTAGAACTCAAACTTTTGAAGCTTCAAAACTGCTGTTTCCACATGCCACCTACTTTTTGTGGTTTTCCAAAACTTTTGACACTAAAGTTTAATATGGTAAGATTCGAAAGTGGAAATGTGGGGAAACTTATAACTCGGTGTCCCTTACTTGAGAAACTGAAAATTAGGTGCAACTATCCTACAGGTGGATTGAAATCAATTCAGATTACAAAACTTGAAAATCTCAAAGTGTTATCTTTGCCTTTATGCAACCTTGAAAATATAGCTATTAGTCCTATAAGTATCTATCAGCTGGTGGGTTGTCTTCCAAGACTTCAAGAGCTTTATCTGGATTTTCAAAACTGCAAGGTAAGACTAATCTGGTCTTAATTCAATTTACAAAATATCACAGCAAAACTTTATGAAATATCAAAATGCCTAATTAAAAAAAGTGGCTTTTTATGTACCATTTTTCTCGCAGGTACCTGTAGAATCTGGTCCTTGGGAGCTTCGTCAAATGCCTACCGCATTTCCTTGTCTCAAGACTCTTACCTTATACCGGATAAGTTTTTCCAATGCTAGTATGGTACAGTGTGCTTTATATATGATTTGGGAATCCCGGAATTTGCAGACACTTAACATCACAGTAAGTGAATATGCATGTGTATAATCTTGCTTATCATGAAATATGTCACAGGTGTGTCTGAATCTGAATATTCTTTTTTAATATTGTAGGCTACATACAATGTTGCTTTCCCACCGCTTTCATTTTCATCAAAGTTAGACACCAGCAAAATGAGGAAGCTGTTGCAGCTTCGGAGTGTGGTGTTTGGATCTCTTTGTTCAGGGAATGAAGTTTATTTTATAACTTGGATACTTGAGTGTTCCCCGTTGCTAAAGAAGCTTGCTATTTATCCTCAACCATCCCGAGTGTTTGGTGGTGAAAACGGAAAGTTGATGTTTGCTACAGAGTTGTTAAAGCTCCATCGAGCATCCCCTGTAGCTGAAGTAGACATCCACTGGTCTTAGTATTTTGAACCTATTTCTTATTTCCTATGGTGTTGTTATGTTACTACCGTATGTTGATTTATTGCTTCAGTAGCACTTTAATGCAATTCAGGTGAAACTTCTTTTCTAAATTTGGTGAATGTACCATCTGTTTTTAAATACTGTGACGAGAAATTAATATGTGATTCAGTGATTATATGGAAATGACTGTTATTTCTAAAATTGCCGTTGGTTTTATTAGTTTGTTTGATATAGGAACTTTGATTGGAAAATGCAAGTATGCACTACATGTGATCTTGTCTAAAATGCAAATGAAGTTCTTATGTATTTGCGCATTTGCATTGCTAGTTTTACATGATGCATGTGATCGTCTTCATTAACACTTCCTTGTCGTGAGAGTTTTCAGTGGTGACAATTCGATGTATGTTTTCTAGGATGTTGCTAGGCTACATTGACCCTTCCTAATAGTTGAAACTTATGTTTAGATATTGTGATGAGCGATGGTCCTGTTTGTTTGTTCTTTTTTCAAATGAGCTTTTAGTTATAAAACATTAAAACACCATAAAGAGAAAAGAAGTGATCAAGTATTGACATTTTTCATTTGTATGATTTGGAAGAAATGGAAGAAAATAAAATAAAGGAAAATGATAAACAAGCCTAGTTAAATGGACCTAAAAGGAGACCTACCGCATAAATGACTTGTATAGTTATTTAAAAGGGGACCTACCGCATAAATGACTTGTACAGTTATGTAACTGTACAAGTCATTTATGCGGTAGGTCTCCTATAACTGTACAAGTCATTTATGCGGTAGGTCCCCTTTTAAGTCCATTTAATTAGGTGTAAGATCTTAACATAAAAATATTACTTTGTACATCAAAATGACAAAGTGACGAAAATCACAAACTTTTAACGATCAAATAAATTATGGATGTTTGCTCAAAAATAAAAATAAAAATAAGTTATAGAGTGATCAACTATTGACTATTTTCATGAAATGGAAGAAAATAAAATAAAGGAAAATGATAAACAAGCCTACTTAAATGGACCTAAAAGGAGACCTACCGCATAAATGACTTGTATAGTTACTTAAAAGGGGACCTACCGCATAAATGACTTGTACAGTTATGCAACTGTACAAGTCATTTATGCGGTAGGTCTCCTATAACTGTACAAGTCATTTATGCGGTAGGTCCCCTTTTAAGTCCATTTAATTAGGTGTATCAGATCTTAACATAAAAATATTACTTTGTACATCAAAATGACAAAGTGACGAAAATCACAAACTTTTAACGATCAAATAAATTATGGATGTTTGCTCAAAAATAAAAATAAAAATAAGTTATGGATGGTCACAGAGGCGGACCTACCGTTGTTCCAGGTGGTGCCCGGGAACCACCTTAGACACCCAAAAATCGCTAGAAACATATGCAACAAAATTATGGGAACTACCTTAGAAATTAAACGGGAACCACCTTGATAACTGAAAGATCATGGCTCTTTAAAAACATGAAGTGACTTAATACATATTTTGAGCGCCGGAAAATTAAAGAGGTGGCCGGAGAAGAAAGGAGAAAGTCAGAAAGAGAATAAAATGCATTTTTTGACGTTTTACTTTTGCAGGTGTTGTATTTCCCATGTAAACTATTGTTACTTTTTTCACTTTTGCTCCCTTATAAAATACAAGTAATTGATTTTATGCCCTTGAGCATTTGATAAGTCTATCTATCATTTTCAACATGACCACATAAAGAAACGTAGCCCATTTAAAAATTATAAACCTTGTGAATTTTTATATTTCAAAGTATTATTTTTTAATTTGTTACTACGTATTGTGTTGGTTCTATCTTTTATTGGAAAACTCAGTTCCTATCAAAGGATTTGTGCATAGTTCAGTTATATTTATGTAGCGTGGTGTTTTATAATGTGAATGTGTTGATATCTTTCTTATTTTTCATAGAAAATTACTTAGTTTTTAACAGTTAAGTACTTGATTTATGCTTTTGATGCGTCATATTAATTTTCGTTTAAATTGGACATGACCCGACCCGTCTCTACTCATGGATCGGTTGACATCGCTAAAATTTTCACCTTCATCTAATTAACAAGGAACTACCTTGGATTTTGTGCTAAGTCCGCCACCGGATGGTCATTTGATATTGAATTTATTTAAGTAACCTCAACTGAAAGCTAAGCGACATCGTCATATTTTGTAAATCGGTCATGTTCAAAAGACGATAATGAATTAATGATAGATTATATATAAAATCAACATTTTTTGTTTCATCGAATTCTACGGCTCAGAAGCCACATATTTATGATATATAATCTTTGACATTTCAATGTTAGGATTTGATTTTATGTCTTATATAGGTTGTTTTTAAAGATTGGTTACATGCGTTACTGTTATACGTACGAATCAACTCAATTGTTAAATAGCTTGATAATCTGATCTATTTTCTAATTAACAAAATTGTTAAAAAATGATTTAACAGTTTAGATGATAAGTATAAACGCTACACATAAAAAAGTTTGATGTTATAATATTTGTCTAATTATACTTTTAAGAAATCTGATTGGATAGAAATCATTATCAAACCAGAAGAAAGTTGTTTATGAAATTTACATAGTCCACCAATAAGATGTGTTAGCATCAAAAATTGAATATGTCACAAACACTTTGGTCCAATGTCAAAGATGAATAGAAAAACTTAAGAAATAAAGAAACCTATTCTATTTCCATTTAGCCAACGTCAACCGAATATATAAGTTGACTGTCCTTTTATTTATTTTTTTTATTTTTTTTTTTTTATTATTTTTTTTTTTAATAATTATTTCAACACTCTTTTGATTAAATCATTTTTGATTGTNGAGATGATCTATCTTCAGACTTTTTACAAACAATAGAATCGGTCATGTTCAAAAGACGATAATGAATTAATGATAGATTATATATAAAATCAACATTTTTTGTTTCATCGAATTCTACGGCTCAGAAGCCACATATTTATGATATATAATCTTTGACATTTCAATGTTAGGATTTGATTTTATGTCTTATATAGGTTGTTTTTAAAGATTGGTTACATGCGTTACTGTTATACGTACGAATCAACTCAATTGTTAAATAGCTTGATAATCTGATCTATTTTCTAATTAACAAAATTGTTAAAAAATGATTTAACAGTTTAGATGATAAGTATAAACGCTACACATAAAAAAGTTTGATGTTATAATATTTGTCTAATTATACTTTTAAGAAATCTGATTGGATAGAAATCATTATCAAACCAGAAGAAAGTTGTTTATGAAATTTACATAGTCCACCAATAAGATGTGTTAGCATCAAAAATTGAATATGTCACAAACACTTTGGTCCAATGTCAAAGATGAATAGAAAAACTTAAGAAATAAAGAAACCTATTCTATTTCCATTTAGCCAACGTCAACCGAATATATAAGTTGACTGTCCCTTTATTTATTTTTTTTATTTTTTTTTTTTTATTATTTTTTTTTTTAATAATTATTTCAACACTCTTTTGATTAAATCATTTTTGATTGTTTTATAAATTTTCAACAAGTTTATCCTTGACTAATATTCTCTTATTCCTCTAATATAATTCTATTGAAGTCAATATTCTTGTGCATATTATCTCGAAGTTTGAAGTATAAATGTACATTTCAGTTTTATATCGAAGATATGGTTTTTTTTTAAGAAAAAGAAATATGAAAAAGAAAGAACAAGTCCAAGAAATGCATGGGCCACACACAAGCCCACAATGAAGGGTTCAATGTTCAAACCAAAGCAGTCTTACATTTAACATTTAACGTTGCTTTTTCGAGACTTTTGAGTTTTGACCACTCGGATGTACATTGGCTTATATGCAACTGGTGAGCCCCATTTTTCCCCTTTCCATATCAATATATGATCTTCTATTCTACTTTACCAATTACTTCTATGTATCGTATCTATTTGTTCATTAGAATGTTGTAATTTGTATTGATATGTAAACAACAAGAATAAGAACAAACCATGTTTAGTGGTAGAAACAAAGCTAAAAGTGATTGAATGCACAACTTTTTTGAGAGAGAAAAGTTGACATAAAAATTCGGTTCAAGTTTAATAAAATTTGAGCTCACCTTTTTTATCTTTATTGTACTCACTAAGCAATAACCACAAACACAATGTTTTAGGATTAGACACATTTTGAAAACATTGATATCTTTTACGAAAATTAACACAACAAAACAAATTTTTAATGGGGTCCCGTGCAAGCACGGGATACCCTAGTTCCGCCCTGGTCATGTTAGTTCAACTTTCAACTTATCCGATGACCTTACTTTTCAAAACATACTTAACTAGTTCGGTTCAACTTGTCTTCTATATACCAAACCATGTCGAGTTGGTACTCTCATTAAGCTTCATCATGGATCATCATCACAACCTTTGAGTGAGGATGATGTTGAAGTGAACGAAGAAGGGACATCTCGTGCTCAAACCCCTTCACCCGATAAATACTTTCGTGACCTTAATCTATCCACTTTCAAGAAAACAACCGACCTTGGCTTTAGTGATACTAACTTGACAAGGGTGATGCACATACAAACTTTGATGTACAATCGGCAAGTGGAAGCCGTTGGAGGATTCAAGTCACTTGGAAAAGCAATCAAGGGGAATGGTAAAACGTTGAAGAAGTTGGGAAGATCAAGAAAATAAGACATTGTTTAAATATTTTTATTAGTATTATTATGCTAATTTTAATCTAATGCAATGTGATGCGTCTGGACTTGCACTCCTCGCAAAAGGTTTACTTCTCAAGGGATCTTGAAAAGCTTGCAATCCCACAGGCAGTGTACCTGACCGATGTAGTTTAGTTTAGTGGCAAGTACCGGGGATTGATCGTTCTCTAGGGGAATAGTGTCGTTAGGATGAGAAAGTTACTTTAATAGGTCTAAGGTTAGGGAAGATTCTTTTTGTATTTTTTATATTTTATTGAAAGCAATAAAAATCTCGGGTTTGAATGATGTGAGCGGAATTAGTTGCTAGTAACTATTAATGCAAATAAAATAAATACACAGAAGTAAATGGTTGTGAAGAAAATTATTATGGAGGAGAAAGTGTGTATCTTAGATTCTTACTCCTAAACTATCTTTTATTATTGATTAGGTAGTATTAATTGCGTGGGATTGACGGATTGTATTCCTTAATACCTATTCGTGGGGAGTGTGTACGGACTTCTCCCAACTCTATAGAGTCTCCTACTTACTGCGGTATATCGACGCTGAAGAAGCTTCCTAACATGGGATCACTAGAATTCCTCATTGATTAAATACAATTCAAATGAACCTTAGTACACCGTTGGTTCCATGTTTTTCTAAGACGTTGCAACATTTAGCAGATCGAACGTCTGCCAGTTTCTTTAAGGCTAACATCGATAAACACCATCCAATCACAATTAATCACACACTATCAATCGAATAACTTCAAGTAGCGTATGTTTCATTAGACTCTAAGCAAACACAAAGAAAACCTAGCTAGGCATGTAAACAAACAAGAACAAGATAGAATCAAACAAACACATAACATTTGGATGGATTATGATACTTATGTTCAATGTACATGAAGATCTCAAGGTTAAAAACCTTGAAAAAGCTGCTAAAATTCGTCTAGGGTTTCCCTAAAAATTCCACACATATGACAAAATTATGAGATATATAGAAATCAATCTGACGGCGTCATGTATACCTTGACGCCGTCACGCCTGCTGGTTAGGGTTTCTTGATGCCTTCTTTGACGCTTCTCTCCAATCCATTAGCTTATCAGGGTCTGACGCGTCTACGCATGACCTTGAACGCCGTCTGGAGTATGTTTCCACAGAAATTTGGACTTTGTCGAATTTTCAGCTTTTATGCCGCGTATAAAACGTCAAAAATGCTTCCTTTTCCATAATTTCTCTCAAAAGTCACCTAAAATGCCAAAAGGAATGATTTAGGGCGAATTTAGATCAAAATGATATATGATTAGCTTAAAGTGACCCCCGAAAAGCCGGTACACTTTTCGCCTTATCAAATAACCTTTAACTTCTGAGATTTGCTTGTCCTCAAGCAAATCGCTTTTTTCTAAATCAAAATACAAGTTAGGTTCATTTAACAAATATAAAAGTAAATTACAACAAATAATCATCCACTTTATCATAATAGCACGGAGATACAACACTACGCACTCTCACATAGTGTGTTAGATATCCACATTCTCTCAGCTGTCAATAGAAATTATATTCTCATAAATGAAAAGGAAATATCTCTCAACTACCATGGTCATACAAATATATTACCCATAGGCTTGGGAAAGGAACGGAAAACTTTCTCCACTAGGCGTAAGACCTAAAGCATAAAACTATCAAAGAGCTTTACAAAATGGGTTGAATGTAGTGTAGGAATATATAGAACATGAAATCTTGTGTGGGATAATATATTTTACTAGTGGTGGCGAGTAATGATCTTGATTAAGTACATGTACTAATATGGCGTGCTAAGCAAGACTAGACTCAACTTACAGGCTACAGGTCAAAGAAGGGTGGAACTAATAGAGAGAGATCGAATAAGGTTTTGTATTATGTTTTTTTTTATATAAAATTTGTTTTTGTGTTTGTGGGTGGTACTTTCTTTCTAATTTTTTGCTATGTGTTTCTTGGAATTTTTCAAATTTTCCAATTTTTTTATTTAAATTTATTTTTTTTTTGGGCATTAACCACATAGCCCAATATGACTTCTAAAACATCTAAGAATATAATGGTTATCATTAATGACGGAATAAGAGAGAGGGCACTTTATTTAGCTCTACCAGGATTACAACCTTGTTGGAAAAACTTTTTTATTTTTACTTTAAATCACAAAATCAAAAATGATATTAATCAAAAATAGAGTGTTGAAAATTGAACTTATTAAAAAAAATTAAAAAGTAATAAAATACCGAAAAAAAAAAAATATAAAGAATAATAACATATAGGGACAGAATCAATCTTATTTATATACATTCCAGTAGGGTTTGACGTTTGGACTAAATGGAAAAATAGTATTATAGGTTTCTTGTATTTCTTCACCCAAAATAAAAAAAAAAAATTAATGTTTTTCTAAATTCATCTGTTCGACATTGGACAAAGTGTATCATGTGAATTCAATATTGCAATTTTTGATGTTTACCCATTGATGATTACCACCAAATCTTAAATTGGCGTGGACCCCATATTAAGTAATCTTCATAAACACCTTTATCTTCTGTTTCAATAAAGTTGAAGATCTCTCGCACCAAAAATAATTTCTCAAGATTCTCTTAAAGTATTAAATTCAATTTTTAAATTTAAGACATAATATAACTGAAGGTTATAACAATCAAAACTTTAGTTTGTCTATGTGTAGCGATTTTTAATACACTTGCTATCCTATACAAATAAAGCTGTTTAAATCATTTTATTATTCACAAATTATTGTTGAACTTATTTGAAAAGGCTAGCACGAAATTTATTATTTCGAAGCGATACTTTATTTACTTAATTGAGTTGATTCGTACGGGGTCAATAACTTATGTATACGCCATGTTAAACCAATGCTTTAAATAAAATCATACCCCTCAATATTACTAAGACATAAAAACGGTCAAAAATGGACTTAATCATCGTGGAGAAGTGTCAAAGGAACTATAGGGGGTTATTCAATTGTTAAACCCAAAAATGGGTTATCACCCTCATATCCATCTAAATATGTGGCTTCTGAGCCGTAAATTCGATGATGTAATCAAGGAAAATTGTATTACCTGATTGGATTCTAGTGAAAATCCAAAACGTATATATTATTAATCAATCACCCTACAATTAATTCAATCTCATAACAACGGTCTGGTTGAAAACATGGAACCCAGAAATGGTATCAAAAAACCTAGACGATGTAACGCTTTAGCATCTCTCTCAGTTGGAGTTAGTTAATAACTTAAATATAAATATCCTAACACTATCAAATGACCAATACCACTGTGTGGCGCGACTTAGCATCTAGATTGAGAATCCTCCGTGGAAGGTATTCTTCTTGTTAGAGTAGAACGGCATGAGGGTTGCATAGGATATTTACTCTAGATGTAAAACCGCCTAGACGGTCACATCCTTATGAGTAGAACGGGTCGGGTCTATTGTTTCCAATTTAAACGAAAAAATTTTTCAAAATTTCAATGATACGCAATTCTATTATATTCCAGCCTAAAATCAAGTATCCTATAGGGCGAAAAACTGTTAAAAACTAAGTAATTTTTTCTATATTTTGATATTAAATATAAGAACAAGATATCAACATGTGCTAGTATTGTAACTCCTATCATCCCCATGAGATACGTATAAAATTAACACCACAGCAGTTTCATATCATTAACATTATATATATCTATACTTGATGTCAAAAAATATATCTCTAACTTTAGGCTCTAGAACATGAGTTTCCAATTGTCACAAAGACTATAAGGAAATCCTATCTCATCACGAATTATCTGTAGTTAATAGATAATGAAATCTACTAAATAGTATCGTATAACTTATCTGCAACTATCACACACACTCTCACACGTCTCCCCCATTTACAACTTTTAATGAATGAGGCTACTTGTAATCCTGCAAGATAATAAGATGGTAAAAGCTAAAATAAGGTAAGAATGAAATCAAATACTCCCCTGATTCGCTTGGTGGATAAAGGGGTAACATGGTTAGATCTTCTTCCAAGAAAATGAACACTCAAAGCTTCCCTTCTGAAGTATAAATCATCTTCTTGTCCAAAATAACCTGTTAAACCTGAGAAAACAAACACGAAAACCTGCATAACATCGGCGGTATAAATCTGTATAAGGATATAATGCTTTGTGGAATGAATATTTTGCAGATTCCTGGAGTTTATAAGTTAGAGATTTTATAAAATATTTTATGATTCCGGAAGAAAAACAAAACTTTCAAATATTTGTCATATCATATACTTGTTGATATCATTGCTTATAATTGTGCAAGTTTCTTAGTGATACTTAAAGTTCGAATTGGTGTTTTCATAAACAAAGTTTTTGTAAATTAAAAAGACGTAAAACTATTCAGCCCCCCCCCCTTCTAGTTTTCCACATCCTCAACAATCACAAAGTCGGCGACATAGGTGAAATTCCCTATGTAGACTTGTAGTCCCCTAACTCTACCTGCAAAGTTGCTTATCCACCCCGTGCTAGGAAATGTCCTAAGTCCCAGTTGCTTTTTCATTATTAGATTGTAGTGGGCTCTAGTCATAACGTTTATTGGAGACTTAAGATCTATGTAGGCCTTCCAAACATGCAAGTGACCTATATTGCATGGTATGTTGAGGTTGGTAGGGTCACCGGTTTTGATGATTGGGTTACCTAGGAAGTATGGTGTCTCGGGGTCATCGAGTAGATCCTTATGGTACACACGTTCTTCCTTAGTGGGCAACCTNAGATTGTAGTGGGCTCTAGTCATAACGTTTATTGGAGACTTAAGATCTATGTAGGCCTTCCAAACATGCAAGTGACCTATATTGCATGGTATGTTGAGGTTGGTAGGGTCACCGGTTTTGATGATTGGGTTACCTAGGAAGTATGGTGTCTCGGGGTCATCGAGTAGATCCTTATGGTACACACGTTCTTCCTTAGTGGGCAACCTATTGAAGTAGTCCTCTTCGTCATCTACTTCTTCTACTCCACTTATCTTAGCTTCCTTATCAGCCTCAACTTCCTTAACTCCATCCTTATTTTTATTAACTTCCTCCTTATGCTCACTATCTATTTCATTCTTAGGGATTGGCTTAATAGTGAAAACATTAACGAAGTGGACTTGTTTGGATGAAGAAGGGTTCTTGATTTGGGGTCCGCTATTTGTGTTCCTAGCGTCCTTATGTGGAGGTCTAGGGCTGAGCAAAACCCGACCGAGCCCGATTAATCCCGACAAACTGCCCGAACCGATTAGCCCGATTCATCCCGATAAATCATTCGGGACGGGATGCGGTTTTAGATATTGAATGTTCTCGGTATCGGGCCGGGTCGGGCCAAAAACCGACGGTAGCCCGAATTAACCCGATTAATCCCGATATTAAAATAAGGTTATACTAATTTAGAAGCGCGCCTCTCTTTCTTTCTTATTTTCAGTCTTTCACAGTTTCTCATCTCAACAAACTTACAAAACACGATTGTGACAACTCTCAAGTCTCAACAAAATTACAATTGAATGGATCAGTGTACTCTCAAAAGGGGTGAATCAGTCTCATCTTCCTTACCTACCTTTGAATCTTTCTCATCTCAACAAAACAATACAATGGAGGAGGTAAGTCTTATATTGTGTTTTATATTCGTGTTTTTAGTAATAAATTGATAATGATTGGAGAATAAATGTTGTCGTTGGTTACTTGGTTTACTCATTAAATGTTACTAAATTCATTAAATGTTTAATGTTGTTACTCATTAAATGTTGTCGACAATAAATGTTGTCGATGGTCTGAGGTCTGAGCTCGTTGGTTAAATGTTATGGTTAAATGTTGTATGAAACTCATTAAATGATACTGATTTGTTGAATGAAACTTATTAAATGATATGGTTAAATGTTGTTACTGATTTGTTGTTTTAACATGTTTGTTTAGGATCAATTTGAATGTGATAATAATGTTAAGAAAAGGAAAGCACCAGCCAAACCAAGGAGAACGACTGCCGCGTGTTGGAATTGTTTTGTTCCAAAGATGGAACAGGATGAGAATGGAAATATAATTAAATTTGCCTATTGCAAATGGTGTCCTGTTGTGATAAAAGCCGATTCAAGACTACATGGTACGCGTCCGTTGAATACTCATTATATGAATTGTGATAAAAACCCGATGCCGAGAAACTTAGGAAACAAAAATTTCTAGCATTTAAGAAAAAGATGGGGGATAATAATGAGGGTGTTAGTAGCATTGGGACTTTAGAAACATGGAAGTATGATGAAAAGGATATTAAAAAGGCTTTGCTTGAGTTAGTTGTTCTTGCTGAACTTCCATTTAAGTTTGTAGAACACCCGGCATTCATTAAATTTGCCGCGAAAATGCAACCTAAATTTAATGTGCCCTCCCGTTTTACCATTGCTAGAGATATTTCTAAGTTTTACATTGAGGAGAGAAAGAGCCTATTGAATTACTTAAGCAACAAGGCCACCACCGTTCATTTAACCACCGACACGTGGACTTCAAGTTGTAAAAGAATGAACTTTATGGTTTTAACGGCCCACTTTATAGATGATGATTGGGTGATGCATAAGAGAATTATTAATTTTAGACCAATTCATAATCATAGAGGGGTAGATATTGGTAGGGCACTTTTGGAATGTATAACGGGTTGAGGTATCAAGAATGTTATGACCATTACGGATGATAACATTTCTTCAAATGACAAAGCTCTTGAATACTTGGTAGAAAATTTACCACCTAAATATGATGGTGGTAAACATTTTCACATAAGATGTATGGCTCATATTCTAAACCTAATTGTCAAAGATGGTCTAAAAACATTCAACAAGGAAGTGAGTAACATAGCCTTGGCCGTGAAATACATAAAACATTCTAGCCAAAGAGTTACTAACTTTAAAGAGAGTATTGAAAAGACTTGATATTGATAAGCATCTTCGTGAGTGGCAACATGAGAATGCTTCTTTTAAGGAAATGATTGAAGATATGAGAAAAAAGTATGACAAATATTGGGGTGATTACAAAAAAATCAACCATTATATGTACTTTGCCATGATCTTAGATCCCACAATGAAGTTGGAAATGATTGGCGTTGGGTTTAGACATTTGATAGAAAATGGTTGTGTACCCATGGAGGTCGACAAAAATGATAGTGATGAGACGCCACTTTCATTTTTAACCGACGGTGAAGTATGTGACAAAATGGTTAAGAAGGTTGAGAATGATATGAGGGTTTTGTTTGACATTTACAAAGAAAAGTATGGCACAAACTTATCAAGTGACCAAAACCAACGTCAAGTCAAAGTACTAAAACAAGTAGTCGTCGTAATTCTTTTTTCTTTAAAAAACAAGCTGGAAATAAGTTTAGCGGGGTTGATGATGAGTTGACTAAATATCTTAAAGAACCGCGTCTTGAGCTAGAGGGTGACGACTACTTCGACATACTTAATTGGTGGAAGTTAAATAGTCCAAGATTTCCAATTGTATCAAAGATGGCGAAAGGTAATAACTTATGTTTTTTTATTATAATTTTAGATATCTTTGTGCTTTGTTTATTATTAACTTATCATTGAATATTAACTTTTTTTAGATATCTTGTGCATCCAAGTATCCACCATTGCTTCCGAATCCGCCTTTAGTGCAAGTGGTCACGTTTTGGATCCGTATAGGAATTCTTTATCGCCTAGCATTGTAGAGGGTTTGGTGTGCACACAAGATTGGATTCGTACATCAAGTAGAAACATCACTATGGATACGCTAGAAGATTTAATGAAAGACGACGAGCTTGCTAAAGGTAAACTGTTTTGGGTCTGCTCCATATCAGTAAGGTGGATGCCTTTATTTGAAATTTTCTTGCTGTATTTTCTTGCTAAAGGTAAACTGTTTTGGGTCTGCTCCTTTTGAACTATATATATCAGTAAGGTGGATATGCTCCATAACAGTAAGGTGAATCTCCTCCATGTTTGTGTGTGTGACTTATGTTTTCATGTTTTTTTCTATAAATTCAAGAGGAGTTAGACAAACAAAAGGGAGAACATGGAAAAGATAAGAATGTTGCGCCATGATTTGAAGTTCAAGAATATGCTATTGTAATGATTTGGAAAATGGTGATTTGGTGGATTCAAGAATGCTACTGTAATGATTTTGCCAAAATCATTTTGGAACTTGTTATTCGTATTAGACATTTGGTATTATTTTCTTATATGTATTTGAACTTGTTCTTCAAGAATGTTGCTACTGGTCAGTGGTCACTGGATTGATTATTTTGCTACTGGTAACATGTATTCTGTAATGCTACTGGTCATTTGGTCTTTTTTTTTGCTACTGGTCTGCTGGTCATTTGGTTGATTATTTTGGAACTTGTCTTTTTTTTTTGTTATGTATTCTGTACTGGAGTGGAGTCTGGACATGTATTAGTTTGCAACTTGGGCTGAGTTTGGAACTTGGGCTGCACATGATTCTGTAACTTAGTTTGGAACTTGGGCTGCAATTGGGCTGGAACTCTTGTCGGGCCTGACTGCTAAATACCGACACCCGAGACCGAATAGCCCGACTAATACCCGAGCCCGACCGACATGTTTCGGGTCGGGATTCGGTCTTCGTTTCTCCCTTGATTCGGTATCGGGCTTTCGCGGGTCGGGTCGGGTCGGGTCACGGCCCGATACTCAGTCCTATGGAGGTGATAGCACTTGGTTGTTGAGGGCCTTCAATAAGTTGTCAATCTTATTGGTCATCTCTACTTGTTGTTGATTAAATTCGGATGTGAATTTAGCTATACGAGCCTCTTGAGATGCCATAAAAAATGACATCAATCCTTCAAAGTTATTGGTACTACCATAGTTGTTGGAAGGATTGTTGTTGAAGGTACGGTTCGAGTTTGAACCATTGGGTTGAAAACGATTAGATGGGTTGGAAGAATTGTTTTGGGGCGCGTTTTGGTTTGGCTTCCACCTAAGGTTTGGGTGATTTTTCCAAGATGGGTTGTAGGAATCACCGTAAGGGTTTGGCTCGGGTTTGAAAGTGTACCACTTGTCTCCCGCACCGTCAGTACGCGAGGATGCGTAGTCTGCAAAAGCTTGTTCGGGGAGTTCCATGCAATCACGAGTGTCGTGGGGACCACTACATAATTCGCACAAAAAAGTGATTTTGTTCACTTGGCTTGAAGGTTTAGGAGCCTCGTAGGATTTCATAAGAAACTTGACTTGGTCTTCAAGTTCTACGATCCTACGGTCGGAAGTGCTTGAATTGTTCGAAGGCAAAGATATTGCCTTGACCGTTTTATTCAAATCNCCACTACATAATTCGCACGAAGAAGTGATTTTGTTCACTTGGCTTGAAGGTTTAGGAGCCTCGTAGGATTTCATAAGAAACTTGACTTGGTCTTCAAGTTCTACGATCCTACGGTCGAAAGTGCTTGAATTGTTCGAACGCAAAGATATTGCCTTGACCGTTTTATTCAAATCACGGGATCATTCCAACTTTCGTTGTCATAAAGAGCAAGATCTTCTAGGAGATCCCATGATTGTTCTGTACTTAGATCACGTAGCTTACCACCGGCCGCTTGGTCAATGGTTTGCCTCGTGGGGAGATTGATATTGTCATAGAAGATTTGGACTTGGAGCCAAAGGTCTATGCCATGATGAGGGACTTTTTGGAGTAAGTCCTTGAATCGAGTCCATGCCTCGTAGAGGGTTTTGCCTTGGCGTTGTTGGAACGCCAAGATGTCATTCCTTAGCTTTGTGGTTCTTCCCGGTGGGAAAAATTGAGCTAGGAAGCGAGTTGTGAGATCGTCCCAAAAGGTGATGGATCCTGCGGGTAGACGCTCTAGCCATTAACTAGCATGGTCTCGCAGAGAGAATTGGAAGAGACGTAGTCGGGTAGTCTCTCGAGTGTCAACATCAAGGTCTATGGAATCTACGATCTTAAGGAAGTCCTTGAGGTGTTGATTTGGATCTTCAGAACGAAGTCCATGGAATGCACATCCGCTTTGCACCAACCGGATGGTGTCGGATCGCAAGGGAGACACATCGGCTCCTTGGGTGAGCTCAATGGTGTTTCGATAGCCATGGTGGCTAGGTCGGGAATACTCTCCTAAGGTACGGGCTCTAGGAGGTTGGTTTGGTTGTGGTGGGTTGTTTGGTTGCGGTGGGTTGTTGGGATCGAGGATATTACCACCTTCCATGTTGGCGGATGGTAATGGTTACGAACAAAAACACGAAGAAAATAGATAGACTAAAGAAAAACCTAGAAAAATAAAACAAAAATCTCACTAGAAAGGAATCTAGCGAGTAGACCTAATAAAAATAAAAATTCAACCTAAACAATAACTATTCCCGGCAGTGGCGCCAAAAACTTTGATGCGTTAGATTGCACCCCTCGCAAAAAGGTTTTACTTCTCAAGGGATCTTGAGAAGCTTGCAATCCCCACCAGGCAGTGTACCTGACCGATGTAGTATAGTGTAGTGGCAAGTACCGGGGGATTGATCGTTCTCTGCGGGAATAGTGTCGTTAGGATTGAAAAGCTACTCTAATAGGTCTAGGGGTGAGGGAAGATTCTTTTTGTATTTTATTATTTTTAGGAAAGCAAGTAAAAATCTCGGGTTTGAAGGAGTGGGCGGAATTAGTTGCTAGTCAACTAACCCAAATAACTACTAATGCAAATAAAATAAAATAACAAGAAAATAAATGTTTGTGAAAACTATATGGAGAGAAGTGTGTTTACTTAGATTTCCTTACTCCCTAACTATCTTTTACCGATTGATTAGTGTGTATTAATTGCGTGGATGACGGATTGTATTCCTTAATAACGGTCGTGGGGGTGTGTACGGACTTCCCCAACTCTATAAGCTCCTACTTCACTCCTATGTCGAGCCGGCTAAGAAGCTCCTAACATGGGATCACTAGAATTCGCTCATGCATTAAATACAATCAAATAACCTTAGTACACCTTGGTTCATGTTTCTTAAGACGTTCAAGCATGTTACCAATTGGAAGTCTGCCAGTTTTCTTAAGCCTAACATCGATAAACATTCATCCAATACAATCAATAACACACCATTCAATCAATAATCAATAGTTAGGTTTCATTAGATCTAAGCAAACACAAAGAAAACCTAGCCTAGCATGTTAAACAAAAGACAAGAACAAGATAGAATCAAACAACACATAGACATATTGAATGATTAATTGATTACTTATCTTCAATGTAACATGGAAGATCTCAAGGTTAAAAACCTTGAAAAAGCTGCTAAAATTCGTCTAGGGTTTCTCCCTTAAAAGTTCCACACTAATGACTAAAAATTATGAGAATATATATAGAAAATCAGATCTGACGGCGTCACGTATAACCTTGACGCCGTCACGCCGCCGTGGTTAGGGTTTCTTGATGGCCTTCTTGACGCTGTCTCTCCAAAATCCATTCTGGCTTATCAGGGTCTGACGGCGTCACGCATGACCTTGACGCCGTCTGGAGTACTATTCCAGCAGAATTTGGCACTTTGTCGAATTCTTCACTTTTATGCTCCAAAAACGTCCAAAATGCTTCCTTTTCCAGAATTTCTCTCAAAAGTACCTAAAATGCCAAAAGGAACGATTTAGGGCGATATTTGATCAAATAAATATGATTTAGGGCTTAAATGACCCCCGAAAAGCGGTACACTTTTCACCTTATCACAATGCTAACTTTAAATGATTTAGGAATTAACAATGTTTTGGGTGTATCTTATCATTTTTACCACCCAAAACTTAATCATCTATCAAGTATTTACCTTGATTAATTTTTGGTCTTATTTATCTAGTTATTGTCGTTTTCTTGCATGCACCTTTCTAGATAATTTCTTTTTGTTATGATTATTATAAGTCACATTTCCTAGATGATTACATGCATGCTTAATAGTAGCGTAAATATAGATTATCACATGTTTGTGTAAGTTGCTTGTTATGTACATGATTATGAAAACCATGTGATTATTCTTGAGTGGATTGAGGTAATGGGATTTGCTGCAAATAGTTCCCCTATAATTACCCATTTAGGAAGCTTAAAACCTGCAGAATTGGAAAATTCGCCACCAGCAGGTCACGGCACCACTAAATAGGGCACGACACCACTAAATTTAGTGGTACCGTGGGGGTATATAGTGGTACCGTATCCTGGGAATATGAAATTCACTATTCCCTTTTGCTTTTTGACCTCTTCTCCCTTAGAATTCTACAATCTTGAGCAGATTCCTATAATCCCATTTCCCTAAACACACAATCCTACCACCAATGCATGCTTCAATGTGGCTATTTAAGCTCTTATCATGAAACCTCTTTGCTCACAATCACAAATCAACCAAAAACTTCACAATGTCTTCCACCATAGCCACCACATCCCACAAAGCCAAGAAACCAAGGCTTAACATCAAACCATCTAAGGAGGTACTCCTTATTGATCTCACACTTGATAATGATGAAGACATTCATATACCATTGAACTCCAACTCAACTTCATCCATCTCAACTCCACTTGCTCCCTCCAAACCATATCAACTAGGCAAACCTCATCTTCGTCATCCACAATCAGGGCAACAACACTCTCTTTAGCACCTAATCCACCTCAACATTTGGCTTTAACATTCACACTATCACCAACAACTCCTCTTGAGCTTGTCTACTCATCACCATCATCTTCGGCATCTCCACCACCACAATCATTAATGGGCCATCCCATTCTCTACCCACTAGAACCACTTGTCCTTGTTGTCATCACAACCGAAATCTCATTGTTCAACTTCGAGATGAGTTGGCTTTTAACTTCTACTACCTTGAGCATCTCTTGACACCACCTCAAGGACCCATCATACCACCTCCTCCTTCAACCAATTGCCCAAGCAATTAAACTTTTATGTTTAGTCATTTTCAACAAAAATCTTAGGAACCCTTTTGAGTTATCAAGAAGCAAATCTTAGGACCTCAATTCCACTTGAGAATGTCACATGTTTCTTGAAATTGTCTACTAGTCTAGTTATTGTAATCATACTTTATGTGTGATCTTTTATTAATGAATGCATGGGCTTGTTTTATCTCTCTATTTTCTTTTGGTTGGATTACTTTTATATTGGCTACTTAGCCTCTTTGTTATATGGTTGGATATTTGTCAACATTGCTACTTGTTAGATATTGTATATATGTCATCTAACCTTGTTTTGTAGCATTAACCATTGCTCGATTCCTTGGTATGCCCCAAATGAGGGGGAGTACATATCAAGGGGGAGCTTGCAAGTCTTTTTGCTTTGACAAAAAGGGGGGAGAAGTAGGATATAAACTCATGCTAAAAACTTTTCGAAACTAGTTTTTCACATAAAATGAGTTTATGTTTTGTCATCATCAAAAAGGGGGAGATTGTAGATGCAAATAATGTCTAAAAACGTTATTCTCATCTTTCGATATCTCTATGTTTTGATGATAACAAAATGTGAAAACATCTTACGTCAAAATTAACGTACACAAGTTTTTAGTCGATATATCCAACTTCTACGTTAATCACTCTAGGTATGAACAAACAAATTTACAACTTGACAAATGATCAAAGAACTAAATTTGTGTTTTGAACTTCACATTTTTAGCTTGACAAAACTTTCTCTTCAAAAATACATTTTACAAATTATTTTTGAAATATAAAGAAATATTTTATTAGGGAAATTCATTTTAAAATTCCCCAACAGCTATATTTTACCCAAACCAGCTGTAAACTCCCCCAAATAAAATTTCACCACTAAAAACAAAATTTAAAGTGTGTTTGTCTGCACGGTACCACTAAATTTAGTGGTACCGTGTGACAATTAGTGGTGTCGTCCTCTTAAAACGGTCAAATTTCCAGATTCCGTAAATACCAATTCATTTCTCAGATTTTGGTTATCCTTTCACACACTCAACTTTCTGTAGTCATATCCTCAATCACCTAAACTCTCCTTTGATCATTAGTTAGTTTTCTTTTGTTTAAAGAGTGATTCTTTCATCCAACCAAGAATCATTTACATACCTCTACTAGTCAAGAGAAGAACACAAAGTATCAAGAAGATACAAGGTGTTGGTGTCATAGAGTAGTGCACTTGCATTACTAGTTGTCGACTTGATTGTATCTTGATATACATCAAGTGTTTTAGTGTTTTTTAAATATTATGTTGATCATTGTGATCTTGTTGAGATCTTGGGGATCTCTTGAGTGTTGAGTGATATAGTATTGATCAAGTGGATCAAGAGTAGATTATGAGGATTGTGTGGATCTTGTGAGGATCGTGTAAATTGTGTGAGGATCGTGTTGATCGTGTAATAAGTTAGGATCGTGTGAATCGTGGTAGATTGGTACTAGCTAAACTTAGTACTCGACATCTAGCTTAGTGTCGGAAAATAACGTAAGAGACGTTGTACGATTTTCTCCACCTGAAGGGAGTCTTGTTGATATAGTGCTAGAACTCTCGAGTCGGATACTCGGGGAGTGGAGTAGGGCGAAGAAGAGCTTCGTGACCGAACCACTATAAATCTCGTTGTCTTGGTTTGATCTTTCCATCTCTTCTATTTACTTACTTATTGCATATTTGTGTTAGTGTAGTGTTGTGTTCATATTGGTGTTAATTGATTTCATCTACAATTGAATCAAAAATTTTCACAAAGTAATTTTTATAAGTAAACAAAATGAGTCGGTAAACTATTCAACCCCCCTTCTAGTTTCCCACAATCTATAACCAAGATCCAAAATGACGTCGAATCACAAACTCGAGTTCCCCTTACCCCTCTCATCGAGGACATGTTAGCGACCTTTCGTTACACCGAAAACATTTCATACTTCACTGAAATGTGATAATAGAAGAATAAACCTAGAAGTTCGAAATCTCTGCTCATAAATTGGGCAAAAGTTAGATGAAAAAGACAAAAGCATGAAACATTTAGCATTATTAATAACCTTCTGAGATACACTTATCACATTCAAAATCAATAAAAGGATTAGGGTCGTACCTAGAATATTTTTTCCTCAAAGCATGTCATCGAACACGTGATGAGCATTTAAGCAAACACCTATTAACTAAACATATGATAATTAAACATTGAAAGCCAATAGACGAATTGTATAAAAAGCAAATAAACAAAAAAATCCAATGGATATAATTTAATAGAAGTAAAAAAAAGTCACTTTTCATTCATTAGAGTGTAGTAGTGTACTAATACGAAAAAAAAAAAGCACTCTACCATTATTATATATCAAATATACCATTGAAGCTTATGAAAGAAACTATAGGTAGATTATTACCTCAAGCCATCAAAGATACCACTCGAGCTCATAAAATGTGCACAGAAAAATAAATAAATAAATAACTGCAAGAATTGATAATTACTACTTAATAGTAAATAACATACATGTATACCGTAAAATTGCAAAAAGATCACAGATTAGACTGCAAAAATTAATTTTGATTTTGCAGTTTCTGTGATTAAAACCGGATTAATTAGAACATGCCTTTTTTGCTTTGTAAGGACTTAGAAGTGAGCTTATTTGAGTAATTTATTTTCCTAATATAGCAAGTTCGGAGAACTTAAGAATCTTAAATCGCTTTGGTTGGCATTCATCATGTTAGACCATTTTGGTACACTTCTAACTCTAGCTAATCCATTGGAGATAGGATACAACCCGCATATCAACCGGTTTACAATATAAATGAAAGAACTTTGTGCAAAATACCTGGCAAAAGATGTGTCTCGTATAACATATTAATAGCTTCCAAGGCCTTGAATTAACTCCCAAAGCTGTTTTCCATTCAAAACTTGCCCCTTGAATGTCGATTATCCTGCAAAATCCCGATTATACTAAACAATAAGCAGATAAGCATCAGCAAAGGTAACCACACGGTGTGAAACAATACTTATGCATTTTACAAACTAAACATATGCAACTTACTTGTATGGTTTGAGAATTTCCGACATAACCCTATTACAAAACAAAACAACTCTATACACCGAATAACAATAACCTGTTACATTAGAAAATTCCTCCAAGTTACGATTATAATAATACAACCAAGTGCATAGTTAGTATAATCAAACAAATTCAACACTTTAGTTTTCTTGATATCTGATTCTTTGAACGAGATGTGAACTTTAGGGTGAATAACTATATATCTTAACCTAATGTGAGAATTTAAACATTTACCACAAAGAAACAACAATAACAAAATTGAACTCAATCGCAATTATTTTTTTCTATTAGTTACATGTCTAAATTTTTAACTTTTCATATAAAATTTCAATTAACAATAAAATTCGTAAATCTAAGCAACATACATCTTTAATCTTTAGAAACTACATAAACATACCTTACATCGATCGTTTTATTTATACAACCATAGTTATGAATACTTTGATTTTGTGGATTGTTCCGGTTGGTAATTTGGGGCATGACTTTTTTTAATCGAATTATGTTTTTAATTAGGGTTTGTGGAAGAATGGTATGGTAATTGTTGGATAGACGATTTTTACATATCTTGGGTTCCGCTTTAATTTTTACTAAGTATGACAAATGAGCCTGAGTGTAATAGTGGTGTGTCTCTCGTTTTCATCTTCAAGTTCACCTTCTTCATGCGATCAAAATCATATCAACAACAAACCAAAAAAAGGTAAATTGTATTTATGACTATTACTAGAATCACCAACTTATAAGATTACTTTTGAGTATAGAGTTGAAACAAAACCAAAATATACCAATTACCAAGTGAATGAGTTGTAACTTTGGTTAAGACTTGTGATTTTGGAATTCTTATTAAGCAACTTTTGTCATAAATAACATTAGCGCCAATAAACACTTGCTAAATTTTTGCGTAAATTTACCGTGAAGTCTCTTTTGGGAGAATGATACAGATTGTGGATTCTTTTCACATAATGTCCACAAATTTAGCCAAAACTTAACAATGATTTATAGGAAACAAACATATGGTAATGTTTTCAGCTCTAACAATTTTCCTTTTGATATGTATGAAGTTTTAAATATGCAAGTCCAAAGTGCTTCATTATGGCCGGCTGATCTCTAACTGGGGTTCATATATATGTTAATCATATATATAGGTGAAGCTTCTAACTATAATTAATGTGCAGATGTTAAAGCAAAGGATTCGGTTAGTAGTAACTTTAGACATACAACATCATATACGCTAGCCAACTTGTAGACTTTGTGCCCATTATGATTAATGTGATAATAGAAAAAATCTTGTAGCAACAACGAAGTTATTAGGATAGATAAATAAACCTAGAAGGTCGACATCTCTACTCGTAATTTGGGCAAAAGTTAGACGAAAAAGACAAAAGCATGAAACATTTAGCATTATTAATAACCTTCTAAGATACACCTAAAACACATTCAAAATCGTAAAAGGATAAGGGTCGTACGGTCGTACCTTAAAATTTTTTTCCTCAAATCATGTCATCAAACACTTGATGAGCATTTCAGCAAACACCTATTAACTAAACACATGATAATTAAACATTGGAAGCCTATAGACGATAATTAAATACTTGATGAGCATTCTAGGCCAATGTGTATTTTTCCTCTTTTTGTACGTGTGATGTTAAAAACGTTTTTTGTTTAATTGTTACGCAAATTAGGAAATAATTAGCTTTTAATACTTTTTGCATTTAAAAATAAAAATCTAATTAAAAAAAAGTCCTCACTTCATGTTTTGTTTTATTACTGGGTGTATAAAATATGGGCAAAAAAAGTTAAAAAAAAGACATTTATGTAAGAGCATCTACAATGGTTAAAGCACAAAGACTTTTTACTATTCTATTAAAGCTTCTGAAAAAGCTTTTTAACATTGTAGTAAGAGGTTTTGCATTTAAAATAAAAAACTAATTAAAAAAAAGTCCTCACTTCATGTTTTGTTTTATTACTGGGTGTATAAAATATGGGCAAAAAAGTTTAAAAAAAAGACATTTATGTAAGAGCATCTACAATGGTTAAAGCACAAAGACTTTTTACTATTCTATTAAAGCTTCTGAAAAAGCTTTTTAACATTGTAGTAAGAGGTTTTGAAAAAACTTTTTAATAAAGATTTGACAAACTCCAAACTTTTGTAAAACCTTTTAGTCATTAATTAATTATTCATTAAATGCAATAAATGCAATGGATGCATTAAATTACTTTTAGCCTTACAATGCTCTAAGTTTTTTGTGCACATGTCATTTCTAAAACCCGTCATTTTCACACTCTTTACAGAGACACACATAAGACCGTATCAAGGTTAGGGCTCTTTACATATATACAACTTCATTTATCTCTTTGTCATTTGTTGCTGTTTTTCATGAATATGTTGTTCTGGTGATTTCTACATTAAGGGTTTGTTTGGTTAAGTATATTTTTACAAATTAGTTAGTAGCTTGTTGTGTTATAAAGCTAAAAAAGTGTTTTGTTAGAAAGGGTTATTGACTTATTTAGGAGCAAAATGTGCAATAAAAGCATAATCTTTATATTTAGGGCTTTTTTATAGTAATCACAAGTGCATAACCAAACACCCTCCTTCAGTTTTTATGTTTTTAGTTGGTGTGTTAATAAAATGGATTACAAGGCTGAGTAGTCGGCGATTACTCGCTACAAGGTCACTGACCGAGCCGAATTGGCCAAAAGTAATTGGTATGGTAAAAAAACGGCGTTAACTCGATTTTAAGTATTTGAACAATTGTGTAAATGTTTCTAAACATATCTCTAGGGTCGTATGAACAATTCTATGGTCTTATGACTTTGTCATAGTCATACGTATAATTTCGAAATTTATATATTAGAATTACCATCCGAGTACTCCCCGCCTAGGCCGATTACATGCTACAAGGTAGCTGGCCGCTCGAGTACCACCTAGCGAGTTTTAGAACCATAGTTCCAGTTTGTGTTGTTTCTTTTTTCATGGGGTTGAGGAAACTTGCATTACATGTGTAATGTCTTAATTTTGAAGAGGACATTCAGGGTTCGCTACAGGGCTGGTATCAAAAAAAAAACTTTTGTCAAGGATATTTTTGGGTTCTGAAAGGGGATGTTTGGGAATTGGGATTAGTTTTGAGTAATTTGAAGGTGGAATAAGCAGTTTAGGAGTTGCTTATATAAACAACTTCTACTTGCATTTTGATAAAACTAATTATCTACTTCAGCATATTTATATAAAGCATAAGCAGCTCCATGACTCCATCTAGTAATACCAAACACCCATTAATTAAATAACGTTAGTAATTTTCACCCACAGTTAATGGGATAAAAAAGGTAACCCGTGACACAGACGAACCTCTCGTCCCCACATGCTGTCGAGGCTTCTAAGTTCTTTTTTCTTCAAGTATATCTTTGGTGAATAGAAGTTATGCGTTTAGGAAGTGTAATTAGGTTATAGATGTTTTGCCCCATTGGAATATGTTGTTGTTACTAAAGAATATGGAATTTAAGGAAGGGTACTATGCTTTATTATGGGGTGTAATCGAGCCAAGCCAAGCTCGAGCTCGGCTTGAAAGCTTGTCAAGCTTTAACCATCTAGGCTTGAGCTCGGCTTGAGTAGGATTCGAGCAAAGCTCGAGCTTTGCATGAAAAGCTTGAATATATCCCATATATATATACAGAAAGTGTACATCATAGGCAAAACCATTCATGTGTAAACACTATACTATAATTATTAATAAAGGTATGTTGGTAACTATTACTTAACAGAATAGTAAACAACTAAACAAAGCTTTGCTTCTTCATCAGCTTTTATAGTTACCAACTTACCAGTAGCAGACTAGTTATACATAGGACCGAGGGATCTTACCTTCTTAACATGTACATATTGGCTACTGAGACTTTGCTTGTGTGTTAATGGAATCATTCGTAAGACGGTATCGGCCTGCCTCATGACTGAATAAGAAATCTTATGTACTACAACTAACTNAAAAAAAAAAAAAAAAAAAAGAAGAAGAAGAAGAAGAAGAAGAAGAAGAAGAAGAAGAAGAAGAAAGAATTAACTAATTTCTCATCCACTAGGGTCTGGAACTTTTCATACAAGAAAGGTATGGATAAACTCAGAAGTACCCCTGAAACAGAACCAAGAATTGTGACACGTCACGGAAAGTTCTATTATAAGTTTATAACCATACAACATTATGCACACAAAATTGAGAAGGGACTAACTCACCAATATAAACCAGCGTAAGGAAGTTAAAAAAGCAGCCAATAAAAGAAATCAGCCATAAGCTAGAAACAACCTGAGAAATCAATAGCATAGTATGTAACTGTAAATTCCAATCTTTGCAACTAAGTGAAACTCAAAAATGAAACATAATATTTCTCGCAAGGCATTAAATAGTTCAACAAAATGAAACATAACCAGTAAATAATGTAAATTCCAATCTTTACAAGATTCCCATAACCAAGTCTAACATTAAAATGAAACATAATCAGTAAATACTAGGAAAGATTCGAATGTCTAAAATAGTTCAACAAAATATTTCTCGCAAGGCATCATAAGCTTCACTTCACAGATCTTGAATACTTGTGGAAAATGATTTCCATAACTTGTATACTTGAATATTCCTTTAGCATTTTATTGTACAAAGTTCAAACCTGATAGAGTGATAGCACATTCCATGGCAAACAAGTTAACAAATAACAATTACGCATAAATCAGAATCCTTTTATATATGAATAATGAAGTGGGAAACAAGTTAACATACCTTATTGCATATTCCATGGCAAGTTAAATACTAGGATTTAGGATTATTGATCACAGTTGGCTTTTTTAATCCCTTTAAAATATGCAATCAATGGTCACTGGTCAGTACTATATAAAGAGTATTAAGACAAAAATATATAGAGTAAGCTTCATAATTACTCCTATAAGAATGTTTAAAAGTTCAATAACTTGGCTTTTCTTCGACTTAACGCCATGAATGTTCCTCATCATCTTTCTTGCAATCCAAAACTTGTTTTACCTTGTAAACTTCACAAAGAAATAAGTTTGATGTTGGATAGTCACTTCCAGATATAATATGTGTGACATTGTTGAACACCTCTAAGATCTAGCAAATCTGCTCTACCTTCTCCCAATTATCCTTTAAAGGACATGACTCATAATCAGGGTCTCTTTCTTCATATTTAGGGAAAACTTCCTTGAACTTATAAGCACCAACAAGCATCTCATATGTTGAATTCCAACGGGTCTTGCAATCTAAAATCAATTTATTGTTAGGTAATTTCATTTGCAAGATCGTTAAATGTCTTCGTCCGTGCTTCACTTGCATTGATGAATGATATACTATCTCTCACAGTTTTTATCACCAGCTTAATAGTTTCCAAACCATCTTGGGCAATGAGATTTAGTATATGTGCACAACATCACACATGAAATAATTTTCCACCTCATAACAGCTTCCTATCAACCTCAAAAATTCTTCTTAGATTTATAATGGCTTTATCATTAGCAGAGGCGTTATCCATTGAGATGCTATATATTTTGTTCTCAATGTCCCACTCCTGAAAGCACTTATACAAACCATCTGAAATGTCAATTCCACGATGTGGAGGAGGAACATGCACAAAGTTAAGTACCCATTTGTTTAACTTCCAATCTTTATCCAAAAAATGACCTGTAACCACCATATAACCAATCTTCTAACATTTTGATTTCCACATATCAGTCGTCAAGCTAATCGAGTCAACTTACTTAAGCATCTCTTTCAGCTTTGTTTTTTGATTCTCATAAACTTTGACGCTATCACTCTTTGCTGTTGTACGACTCAATCAAGGCCATTGTGGTATTCCTGCCTTCATCATAAAGTCGAACCCCGCCTCCTCAACAATAGAAAAGCTATGTTCATGCATCAAAATCCAATGAGCAATACATTCTCGCATCCTAATATGATCATACTTCCCATTTACTATGGCAGGTGCAAGGCCAGGCTCACTACTAGATACATTTGAATCATCACGCTGGAAGTTAAGCAACCCTTGCTTTTTCATTACAAGCTTTCGCATTCGACAATGGTTTTCCAAATCTCTATTTAGCGTCGTGGTGGTTCCAACTTTGTTATATGCCAAAAGACTACCACAATGATTGCACTTCATCTTAGTTACACTACACCATTTTTCTCTACTCTTTTGAATTAACTCCAAGCTTTAGCTTTTTTTGCCCTTTCAACCTTTGGCTCCTCATCACCTATTGTTTGTTTCCTTTTATTTGTTTGAAACTCTTCATTACTCTTATCTTCGTCACCAATCAATGGATCATCTTGATTCATGGAAGGGTTAAAGGTTCATCAAGCACAACTGGATCTCGTGTTGTTGACATTGATAACCTAATTAGTATATACAAAAACTAAATATACAGGTATGCAGCATAGTAGAAGGATAAAGCAAACATAATCACCGAAAGAAAAATCGACCCATAGACTTTCTATTTGAATTGCAACGCACTTTCCAGTTTCCACTAAGATAATATAGCTACATCATACATGCATTTGATGATATATATACTATATAGTAAGTATACTGATGTAACTTACAGATGTAACTTAGTTAAAACAAGTATGAAACACCATATTAAGTAATAAATTTCATTAATTCATTGTAATATTAATGTTAGCTGATGCATGGTAATTTTTTTTCAAGACAATAACAAGATAAGAAAAATACACAATCATGAGAATTAATACATAAACATACATAAATAAAAGTTGAATGATAAATGAAATTACAAATTCTTCTAAATAAAAGATAAACTTTACACTTAATTAGGGAGTTAGTACATACTAAACATACATAATTTTCCGTTTAGCTATATCAGTTTACTTTAAATAGTCGGGGTTTAACACGGGCTATTCAAAGTAAATTGATATAGCTAAACGGAAAATAATTAATGAGAACCCAAATTGCCAATTTTATGATAAGAGTACATTTGGGAAAATTGCACAAAGTAATAATATAAGAAACTATGTATCAGTTTGTAAAATTCATTAAAGTATAATATAAGTTGTCTTTTGTAAAAACCTCAAATAAAAGTTCAGACACAAACCTTCTTATAATAACTAAACAAGAAGATGGTCGCTTACAATAGTTGAAAGTTATTAGGGATAGACACTCCAATTAACATCAATGGGTGCTGAGAGAGAATTAATAAACAAAGAGCCACACCGCGTAAAGCGTTTTGCTTATCAAACACATTTAAGAGTTTTAGACTCATCACAGTTATTTATATATCTACATTTTTTATATGCTACACACCACTGGAAGGTATCTTGAGATATTTCAGGATATAGTATCACATGACCAATGCAACATACTACCAACACATATTTTAAGCAACATTTTGTGGGGTGACTAATGATTTCCAAATTCCTACTACAATCGGTAGAGCTTGTCCTGCAAAATAAAAAAGTTGTTGTCAAGTGAAACATTTTTACAATANTTAAGAGTTTTAGACTCATCACAGTAATTTATATATCTACATTTTTTATATGCTACACACCACTGGAAGGTATATTGAGATATTTCAGGATATAGTATCACATAACCAATGCAAGATACTACCAACACGTATTTTAAGCAACATTTTGCGGGGCGACTAATGATTTCCAAATTCCTACTACAATCGGTAGAGCTTGTCCTGCAAAATAAAAAAGTTGTTGTCAAGTGAAACATTTTTACAATAATGGAAGGTCATATAAAACACAAATAATCTACCAAGAACACTACAATCGGTGGAGATGCATACGAGTTAATGCTTACATAAAACTATCATTAAAGTGGTTTCATGACTTCATCTTTCGTTAGGAACCTCAAATTTATAAACTGCTATTAAAAGGACAATTTCTCAAACTCACTAAGATGAGAATAACATCGCAAGATAGATGCAATCGGATCAGATGACAATATTTGGTAAAAAAGAACTTATAGAAATAATATAAAATGGCTCAAACAAATCTAGTAGAAACAAGATACAAATGCATTCGGATTAGAGTATTAGACTGTGATTTGGCAAAATGCAACCGGATCTAAGACTCACAAACATGAAACATAAACTCATATTCTTATGAAACTCTACATTTATTGATATGAAAATAGAAACTAAATAAGTAGACACAAACATAAAGCATATCCATTTCACCACAAACGAAGGATCTAAGACTCACAAACATGAAACATAAACACTTTACCTGAAATGAGGTCATATGTGATTGTCATTTGTCCGTGATATTACCACTGCTTTTTCATTACTTTTGTAAGCCACTGATTCAGCACATAATTCACGCTGAATATCAAGCGCCAAAATTTTCGTCATTGACCTCTGTATTAAGCATAAACTATTGCTAGTATTGTTCATGTTTAGAATACAAAAGGTTATAACATGATGCTACAACATATAACTAACGACAATAATAGGTGATCACAGAAACATAATAAAAACATATTCTTCAGTTCCTTGATATGTTAGATTGTTCCAACAGTTTAACAATAGATTGTATAGATTTTTGTATAATGAAGATTGTTTTCGTGGGACACTGCACATAGAGCATTCACTTTTGCAACAGATGATGTTAATATGTAGAACATATTGTAATTCTAGAAAAAGGGGATTTACGAAAATATGGCGGATTCTATTATGTATTACAGTAGATGGTATTTGAATGTTATGGCATCATAATTATTTGATATATGATTCCGCTAGTTATGCTTGTAGCTTATACATCTCTTCTTTTTAGCATAATGGAACCGGATCATCAGACACATAAAGAATCAAAAATAGCAGCAGAAGATATTATCAGCAACATGCCAGAGAATGTTGTGACTCTTATTTTGGATCATTTGCCAATACAAGATGCTGTGAGGTCTAGCATCTTGTCAAGAACTTGGAGGTTTAACAATATCAGCCAACTTGTTATTGATGAGAAGTTATTTAACCAGGTTTACAAAACAATAAATTCAATGACAGGACTATAAAGTAACTTCTCCTTTATTTTAAGGGTCCGTCACAAAGTCTTTTATACACTATACCACATTACATGGAATGGATGTTGCGATGTTTGTCTTTTGGTTATNAGAACATATTGTAATTCTAGAAAAAGGGAATTTACGAAAATATGGCAGATTCTATTATGTATTACAGTAGATGGTATTTGAATGTTATGGCATCATAATTATTTGTTATATGATTCCGCTAGTTATACTTGTAGCTTATACATCTCTTCTTTTTAGCATAATGGAACCGGATCATCAGACACATAAAGCATCAAAAATAGCAGCAGAAGATATTATCAGCAACATGCCAGAGAATGTTGTGACTCTTATTTTGGATCATTTGCCAATACAAGATGCTGTGAGGTCTAGCATCTTGTCAAGAACTTGGAGGTTTAATTGGACTAATATCAGCCAACTTGTATTTGATGAGAAGTTATTTGAACCAGGTTTACAAGGCAACAATAAATTCAATGACAGGACTATAAGTAGACTTCTCCTTTATTTTAAGGGTCCCGTCACAAAGTTTTTTATACATATACCACATTACATGGAATTGGATGTTGCGGATGTTTGTCTTTGGGTTATGTTCTTGTCCATGAAAGGAATTAAAGAGTTCACGCTCATAAATATGCACCCAACACCACTTAAGTTGCCTAGCCATCTTTTCTGCTGCCTAGAACTCAAACTTTTGAAGCTTCAAAACTGCTGTTTCCACCCGCCACCTACTTTTTGTGGTTTTCCAAAACTTTTGACACTAAAGCTTAATATGGTAAGATTCGAAAGTGGAAATTTGGGGGAACTTATAACTCGGTGTCCCTTACTCGAGAAACTGAAACTTGGGTGTAACTATCCTACAGGAGGAATGAAATCAATTGAGATTAAAAAACTTGAAAATATTAAAGTGTTATCTTTGTCTTTATGCAACCTTGAAAATATAGCTATTAATCCTATAAGAATCTATCAGCTTGTGGGTTGTCTTCCAAGACTTCAAGAGCTTTATCTGGATTTTCAAAACTGCAAGGTAAGACTAATCTGGTATTAATTCAATTTACAAAATATCACAGCAAAACTTTATGAAATATCAAAATGCCTAATTAAATAAAGTGGCTTTTTATGTACCATTTTTCTCGCAGATAGCTGTAGAATCTGGTCCTTGGAAGCTTTGTCAAATGCCTACAGCATTTCCTTGTCTCAAGACTCTTACGTTATACCGGATAAGTTTTTCCAATACTAGTATGGTATATTGTGCTTTATATATGATAAAGCAATCCCGGAATTTGCAGACACTTAACATCACAGTAAGTGAATGCATGTGTATAATCTTGCTTAACATAAAATATGTCACAGGTGTGTCTGAATCTGAATATTCTTTTCTAATCTTGTAGGCTACATACAATGGTGCTTTTCCACCACTTTCATTTCCACCAAAGTTAGACACCAGCAAAATGAGGAAGCTGTTGCAGCTTCGGAGTGTGGTGTTTGGATCTCTTTGTTCAGGGAATGAAGTTTATTTGATAACTTGGATACTTGGGTGTTCCCCATTGCTAAAGAAGCTTGCTATTTATCCTCACCCATCCCGGTTTGATGGTGAAAACGGAAAGTTGATGTTTGCTACAGACTTGTTAAAGCTCCATCGAGCATCCCCTGTAGCTGAAGTAGACATCCACTGGTCTTAGTATTTCATATGGTGTTGTTATATGTAACTACAGTATGTTGATTTCTATCGCTTCAGTAGCACTCTAATGCAATTCAGGCGAAACTTCTTTTCTAAATATGGTGAATGTGCCATCTGTTTTTAAATACTGTGACGAGAAATGAATATGCGATTCAGTGATTGTATGGAAATGACTGTTATTTCCAAAATTGTCGTTGGTTTTATTAGTTTGTTTGATATAATTGGAAAATGCAAGTATGCACTACATGTGATCTGATCTAAAATGCCAATGAAGGTGGTGTTTGTTTTTTAAGAGGCTCTGAATCTGAATCTGAACCGCACATCTGAATCTGAATCTGAGGAGTAAATGTCTGAATCTGACTGCATCTGAACGCGAAAAAAAAAANGAAATGATCGACTATTGACTTTTTCATTAGTCTGATTAGTTTCTAAGTTTACATGTTCCACCAATAAGATGTGTTAGCATCCGAAAATTGAATATGTCACAAAGACAACATTTTGTTCCATTTTCAAAGATGAATAGAAAAACCTAAGAAATAAAGAAACCAATTCTAATTCCATTTCCTTCAACATCAGTCGAATATATACGTTGACTATTTAAAAATAAAAAATAAAAAATTACTTCAACACTCTTTTGATTAAAATCATTTTTGATTGTTTTATAAATTTTCAACAAGTTTATCCTTGACTGATATTCTCTTATTCCTCTAATATGATTCTATACCGAAGTCAATATTCTTTTCTTGTGCACATTATCTCGAAGTTTGATAGCATAAAATAAAATATAAATGTACATTTCAGTTTTATTATACCGAATATATGGTTTTATAGGAAAAAGAAACTATGAAAAACAGTAAAGAAAGAACAAGTCCAAGAAATGTATGGGCCACACACAAGCCCACAATGAAGGGTTCAATGTTCAAACCAAAGCAGTCTTACATTTAACGTTGCTTTTTCGAGACTTTTGACCACTCGGATGTACATTGGCTTCTTGTATGCAAGTGGTGAGCCCCATTTTTTTCCCCTTTCCATATCAATATATCATATACTCAGTGGCGGAGCCATGTGTAAGCCAGGGGTAGCGGTCGCTACCCCTGAACTTTTACCCGGTAGTGGAATTTTAGCGATTTTTGGCGATTTTTAGCCATTTTTTGGCGATTTCGCTACCCCTGAAACAAATTTTCGCTACCCCTAAACAAATTTTCGTATTTCGCTACCCCTAAACTTGGCTCCTGGCTCCGCCACTGCATATACTATGATCTACTATTCTACTTTACCAATTACTTCTATGTATCGTATCTATTTGTTCATTAAAATCTTGTAATTTGTATTGATATATAAACAACAAGAATAAGAACAAACCATGTTTAGTGGCCAAACCAAAGCTAAAAGTGATTGAATGCACAAAATTTTTAGAGGGAGAAAAGTTGACATAAGATTTCGGTTCAGTTAAAATGGTCCGGTTTAATAAAAATTGAGTTCACTTTTTAACCTTTAATGTACCAATAACCACAAGCACAATATTTTAGGACCGGATACATTTTGAAAAAATTGATATCTTTTACGAAAAGTAACTCTATGAAACAAAATTCTATCGAGCTCTCGTGACACTACTTAACACCCCTTACTTCTGTCTGTGGTCTTGTTAGTTTCAACTTTCAACTCATACGATGACCTAACTTTTCAAAACATACTTAACCATTTCGGTTCAACTACTCAACTAGTCGTTTACTACGTATATAGAAACTAACAACTTACCAAACCATGTCGAGTGGTTAAACTCTCCTTCAGCTTTATTCATTTTACAGTTCCGTTTAAATCCAGTAGTTTCTTAAAATGGCCAATTACATGGCGTGCATTAGACAGATATTTTAATATAATTCGGTTTAAATCCAGTAGTTTCTTAATATGGCCAATTAAATGGCGTGCATTAGACAAATATTATAACTAAACTAGTAGAAGAATAATAAACAAAGTTCGTTATAACCACCGCAAAATTAAGAGCAACAATAGTTTAATAAGCCTTTTGTCTTACTAAATTAAAAAGTAGATCGAAAAGCATATAATATGTCTATTTCGTTTCAAACAGCTTATCGTCATCTTTTACAGACTGGGCTTTTAGGCCGGTTTGGTCGGTCTTTTGGTGTGTCCCACTTTTTTGTCTTAAAGGCTTATAGAAAATGAGATGACCAAATTAGCCTTTGCAATTTGCAAATGTATTTAAGATGTATTTTGTGATATTTGTCCTAGCACATGGATACTTTAGGAATAGTGAAAAGTTATGGGGCAATTATTGGAAAAACCCACATGCTTTTAAGTATAATAATGACTCGTGTACCCTTGCCAAATCAGATTTTGTTTGGGTTTATAATAATTTAATTTATATGGGTTATTTAATTGTTTACAGTATATAACTTGTGTACAAATTGGACTTATTAAATGTAATAGGTGGTCTTAATTAGATCTTGTTCAAGTAAAGAAAGAATTGTACGAGTACCTTCATTAGTTTGAGTTTTACATTTCCGTGTAGTTTACTTGTGTGTAAGACCATATGTTAATTTCAACAATAGAAATGATCTAACGCATAAAACTCAAAAGACTGAAAAAGGCATTAGAATTCAAGACATGGGTTAAATCAACAAGAAAAGATGAGAAGGATTTCAAGTTTATACATCAACTATTGGTTTTCATACAACTATGGGTAGACTGAAATTCCTAAACGTATACTTTTTACACACATTAAACAAGCTATTTACTCATATATACTCCTTTAAGGAGGCTTAAACCAAACCTTTTGGTTAATGCGAGTGACTAAAGGTAAGTGGTGATCATACGTACGACCACAGGTCCACAAGCTTCATGACATTAAGCAAAAGCTCTCTTCAAAAGGTTTAAATAGGCGGAAAAACCATGATCTCGTGCATTCTTTTTGGTACCGGCTGACTCTTCCCCAGGGACCAAGCCCTAGACAATTATCACTTATTTCAATGACCTTTTTGCCAAAAGTTGGGATTGAACTCATGACCTATTTCTTTAAAAGTCATCATTGACCGGACAACTGAACATTAAGCAAAGGCTAAATACAATATAACAATATTAATTACTTAATCGTCTTAGCAACTATGCATACAAGTTGTATCACCACTTCTTAGCCTTTCTTGCTATGATGTCGCATGTGCAACAGCTTGAGACAAATCTAGCAAACAAAACAGTGAGAGGTGACACAACAATTCCTAAATCAACGATCCACGGTGAATTCGATATTTCAAGCTGGCCGGGAATCCGGATGCATTGCAGCATATGTTATTATGTTATGTTCTAGACTAGACATATCGAGTATCGACAATAATACAAATGCTTTTTACAAAATGTGATTTACATTCAACGACCGGCCACTGAAATTTTTTATGTAGAACAAGTTTGTTAATACAATTATATTGAAGTCGTAAATTATAAAACCGTATATAAGATCTTGACATTCAATGTTTCACATGTAATTGGCAACGCAAAAGTAGATCCACCAATATTTGCCAAAAACAAACAAAATACGAATATTGGCATTAAAAGTAGTAAAATACAAATGACGGTCATGTGGTGTTTACAAATTACGAATTTAGCCTAAACTTTCAAAAAAAACGCATCAATAGTGAAAAAAGAAAGTATTTTAACAAATGGATGGTTCTTGTTCATGGCTGTTAAGATTGAGATCCTACTATTTATCGTTTTTATCTTTGCAAGATCGGATTGAGATCGGAAGATCCTACTCAAATGTTCAATGTCTTATCTGTCTAGTAATTCGTATTCAAAGCTAATTGTATAGAAAATTCATGAAGAAATAAGAGTTCTCAAAGTTATAATAATGTGAAAATACAGCGCGTAATGGTTAAAAATACTAAGATATAGCCGGTGATTAAGGACGCTAAATTTTTTAATCTAAACATCTATATATTTTACTCTTATAAAATAATTATAATTATTCACGCCTACTTTATTGTTTTACTTAAAAAAAAATCATTCATTTATCGTTTATTAGTTAGTTAATTAAACAGAAGTAGGATCGAATCGAATCGAGATCTTACTTAAGATCCTATGCCTTAAATCCTTTGAAAGTTTGACTCATTTTTGCTTAGCGGGATCGTAAAATCGGAAAATCTTAATAGCATCGAGATCTTAACAACTATGCTTGAGTCAGTTAAAGTTAATTTCATCCGTTAACAAAAATCTTTTTTAGGACAATTGGCGGATGTCGACACCCACGAGAATGGCTCGACATCCCATACTTTAAAATGTATTTTGTGATTGGTATATTTTTGTTAAGAAAAAAAAAAAGAAAGAAAAAAACATTATACTATCTCATATTTAAAATGTAGGCGTTTGTGACCGGTGTATTTTGGTAAACAAAGAGACATCAAACTATCCATAATGGCGATCTTGTGTTTTGACACGTCAAACCTATTGCAAAGGAGTATGGTGCACGTGTGACGGGGCAAAAATAGAGGTGGTTTGGTGGTATGCACGACCAACCGTAAAGTTTGGTGTTGTGTTTGAGTGGTATTTGTGGGGCATATTTTATGTTTAGCGTGAGCTATGTTTGTGTGGTTTATTTGGTGGGCATTAATACAGGTGTTTGATGATGGATTTGGTGAAGTTGCTAAAACCTGATGTAGCAGTGATAAGTTTAGTCGTTAGTATGAGTCATCTTAGTGACAATGAACTATAACATGAGAAAAATACTTAACCGTTTAAAAGAAAAAGTTACATGACAACTAATAGGCTAATGATTTGCACACTCTTATTTTTTATTTGCACACTCAGCAGTTGTACATTTATCATATGCTGCTTTTGAAGATTGTACATTAAAGTGTGCGGATCAAAAGTAAGAGTGTCTCAATCAACACTCTAACTAATATGACAACATTAGTGATATGAGCTAAGCTAGCATAATAATTTTGGCAGGAGACACAACTACAAGTATGGACGAACCCACATGAGAGTCCGGGCCACACCCGATTCTAAGTTACGAATTGTAAATTTTTTATAATATGTCTTTTCTTGACACGTGCAACTCTTAATTTTAGTTAATAAATTCTTTATAGAGGAGCTTTAGTAATCATAATCATAAAAAAAAAAAATTATGCAATACACTGTCAATAATTTTGGGTCCGTCTCTGACTACAAGTGTGCATAACTTGGCCTAAACTAAACCGAAACTTCAGGTTCCTGTTTAGACTAGGCAACAATCAGTCTGGTTAACTCTTAATCCATGTTACTACAAGTTTGTTAATGCAAGTAATGGCAACTAATTATGAATCTTAAGACAGTGTAGATATAGACATAGGGCAGTTGTGTAAAAGTAGAAGCAAAAGAATGGGCAAAAATGGAAAAGTGCACGGCAACTCGCAAGGACAGCGTCTAAAATTATACAAATTCCTAATTGGCTGGCTAATGACCCCACCACATTCAAAATATAAAGACTACAAATATATACCCTTTACACCCACTACAGATTCTCTACATTCATTCTTTTTCTACTTGCTAAATAAAGTTGATCGAGAGATTTTATCAAAGTTTCATAGATCTAAGGTATGTTACTTGATTATTATTCATCATCATTTTTTACTTATGTTTTATATTTGTTACGTATACTATGTGAATATTTGCAACATGTGCTGTTGATCCGATATTTATAAGTTTAAATTTCGAAGTTTGGATGATTTCTGAATATTGATCATGTTGTTATGAATCGAGCTTGTGATTACTTATCAAGTATGTGGACAGTTTGTTATGTTATTAATATGTTGATCTGGAAGTTTAACTTTTGGTTAAACTTAAAGTATCTGGAATCGAATTTTGAATATACTGTTATTTTGAATCGAGACTGACTCGATTCAAAATAACAGTATATTTGAATGAACTACTTTGAGATCATTTTTTGACTTAATTTCTGATACTTCTACTTAACTTTAACTTTTTTGTATTGAGTTTATTGTTGATCAATTTTGTAAGTATGGATCATTTACCGGATTATATATATATAGCTTTTGTTGATATATGGAGATCGAAGTGCTCTGTTGTTTCTGTACTTGATTGTGTTACTATGATCATTGTGTTATTTGTTTAGTCTATAGCAGGATTTGATTCTTATCATAATTATACTGAAAGCCTATAGAATTTTGATGTACGACTTTAGGTAGCATGTATTTTTCTTGTAGAAACTGTATGGTTTCTTGTGGTTGGATGATATTGCTTGTCAAATTATGTATTAGGGTCAAACATCTCTATTAGTGAAAGTGATTGATTGATCAAGTAACAATAGTAGGAGTATTCTCAGAAAGATTAATTGCTATCATTGTGATTTATCAAAATTTTTGGTGGATTAGTATTGTCAATAATATTGTAGGAATTAAATTATTGATCATAGACCTCAAAGAAAAAGTCACCAAAATATATTTGTGTATTAAGTTGAGTATATGTGGGTGGCGATGTATTGTGTTATTATACTATGTTGGTGGTAATGTTGGTTGAACAAAAAGAAGCTGATGTGAATGAATTGACGGTGATGATCGCGATCACTGTTACACTACCAACCTAATTAGGTTTATCGATGATTTATGTCATTAAAAATATTTATAATAAGAGATTTATTAAAAGCTTTAAAAATATGAAATGATTTTAAATTAATATATTCTAATGAACTGAGATATGTAATGACATTTTAAAATAGGTTCAAGATTATGACATTTTCTATCTTTATTAGTGAAAAGGTTTTTATAAAATAAAAATGTTTACAAATTATTGATAAGGCATGTAGATTTTACATGCTTTAAACCATGTACGTAGGATGATCATGATCATGACTGACAAGACATTGTACCTTTTGTTTTCAGCTACAATTCGTAAAGTGAATGTTCCTTGAAACTGTATAAATAAAGTTACTTCGTAATATTTAAGTGTTTCCTATATAAAGTTATTTCTGTAAAATATTTTTCCTGATATACATGATAAAAATAAACAAATAGTTTAAAAATTATAAAGATTATAACTATAATTCCAGCTGTATTGGTAAAAGATTTTTGTATCATCCTGTAACCCGTATCCTTTGTTAATGCCGATGACTGTGTCGGTCTGGGTGATACTATTTTCCCAATATTGTCGTTTAATCATTTTTATCATCCAATAAGTGCTTGCACATGTTTCCTGGCACAAACTACAATATTTATTTGTTTTTATTTTATTTTTTCAACTATGTATATCCACTAACATCTTTTTAAATTCTGCAAATATTTTCTATCTTTATTTGCAAATATTTGCTATTTATATCCAAGGTTAGTTTTTGTTTTTGATGTTTCATAAAATTTTGCACACAATAACTTGTTATGTGCAAGACAAGAAATGTATAGTCAAATAATACTCGAAAATGTATAGACAAAAATGCGTAAATTGTGTTTGGGTGCTTTCTGTTGACATAATTTTTTTTATAAAAGTTTTTTTTTACAGTTAATCAAATGTTTAAGTGCATATTAATAAAAACAAAATACTATAGTTAAGTTAAGTTAAATCATTTAAGCTATGACAAAAAAACGGCAATTGTAAGCCAACTAAATGTTCACATATTATTAAGAGAAATGTTAAACTTACAAAAAGTTTACAAAGAAAATCTTACGCGCATTATGTAAGTTGAACCGATCATGTTTTATGATGTTTTTTCTTTTATCTTTCTCGTCCAACATATATAATTGACACGTATGTGCCGATTTTTTTTTTTTTTTTTTTTTTTTTTTTTTTNGGTTAGTTTTTGTTTTTGATGTTTCATAAAATTTTGCACACAATAACTTGTTATGTGCAAGACAAGAAATGTATAGTCAAATAATACTCGAAAATGTATAGACAAAAATGCGTAAATTGTGTTTGGGTGCTTTCTGTTGACATAATTTTTTTTATAAAAGTTTTTTTTTACAGTTAATCAAATGTTTAAGTGCATATTAATAAAAACAAAATACTATAGTTAAGTTAAGTTAAATCATTTAAGCTATGACAAAAAAACGGCAATTGTAAGCCAACTAAATGTTCACATATTATTAAGAGAAATGTTAAACTTACAAAAAGTTTACAAAGAAAATCTTACGCGCATTATGTAAGTTGAACCGATCATGTTATATGATGTTTTTTCTTTTATCTTTCTCGTCCAACATATATAATTGACACGTATGTGCCGATTTTTTTTTTTTTTTTTTTTTTTTTAAATGTTTGTAAACATAGCAATTTTCTATTATTAATGGTGGACCAACAACATAACATGTAAAAAAGTAAAAAAAAAATTGTGTCCGAATCATTTCCCATTTTACTACTGGTAAAAATATATGGTTGGTATTGCTGAAAAAAATATATTATGGTACAAAGTGATTATTTCTTTTGATATATAACTCAAACTTAATAAGTGACCACCAAAATAAATGATGGTGTTAAACTGTTAATGGAGAATTAAAGGTTTACTCATAACTGAAGCTATAATTTAGTACTACTTCATTGTAACTTATGTTGTCTTATTAAATGCATTTTTGATCATACTTGTGTTTTGTTTTCATTGCCTGATTTAACAGTTTCATGTTTGCAGGCTTGTATAACAAACCTTGATTTTCATCATTCAGTCAGTAGTCATGGAAGAGGAAACTGTAGCAAGTTCGGAAGTGCCCGTCACCAAGGCTGTTGAGGTTAGTTGCTAGCAGAATGTTGTTTATTTAACTTGTGGGTTATCGAGATAACGAAACATGAAAGAAAGTGAACACTACTTATTTATCTTTTGGAGTAATGTTTAATGATCTGTTGTATGTATCGAATATGTGATCAAGTACTCGGGCTGAAAGAATTACGATGCTTTCTACTATGAGGATATTTGGAATTGAAAGTTTAAAAGTGCTTATATGTTTTATTGGAGTGTATAAAGAGTTTTGAGAGTGATTGTGATTGCTTATCTAAGTTTTGAATCGCTCATTTAAACTGACTTTATGATTATTGATTTTTGTAATTAGAGTGATTGTGATTGCTTATCTAAGTTTTGAATCGCATATTAAAACTGATTATACGATTACTGAACTTTTTAGAGCGATTGTGATGGCTTATCCAGTTTTCAAGCACTTATTAAATCTGATAATATCACTATCAAATTATACTATAAAATTCTTGCCTTTTATAGTCAAATCTTGGACAAATTAGATTATTAAGAGCCAAAAACAAACACTATCCAAGCGTGTTTGGATTCCGAAAATACTATGATTTTAGCTTCAAGTTCCAAAAAACATCCTATTAAGGGACTATAGACACACAGTTTGAAGGATGTGTAATATGTTTTGATGAACTAGATCGATCATTTCGTTGAGTTCTTACATGTGTATGTAAGCATGTTCTAAATTGTGTGCTTCTTTTTTATAGGAAACTATTGAAGAGAAAATCCCAACAGACAAGGATGTCAAGAAGGAAGAAGAAGCACCATTAGACGGAGAATTTATAAAAGTAGAAAAGGAAACTGTGGAAGTCAACGATGATGTGTCTCAGACAACTCGAGCGTTGCCTGTTGAAGACAAAAAACCATCCATCACTGAACCAAGCAGAGAAGTTCTCGAGGCAAAGGAGAAAATAAATGAACTCGAGCTCGAATTGGAAAAAGTCACCACAACATTGAAGCAATCCGAGTCTGAAAATACTGAACTTGAAAAACAAATCTCACTTACAAAGGAGAAACTCGAGAAACAAGAGAAAAAACAAGAAGAATTTGAAGTCAACCATAAGAAAATACAAGATCAGCTAAAAGAAGCCGAAGAGAGATACAGTTCACAGATTACTGCTCTGCAAGAGGAACTGCAAGCTCAAGAGTCGAACCAAAAGGAATTGGTCCAAGTAAAGGAATCATTTGAAACTCTAAACAGCGAGTTAGAAAGCTCAAGAAAAAGGATGCAAGACCTGGAGCAAGAGCTTGGTCTCTCTGCAAGTGATGCTCAAAAATATGAAGAGTTACATAAGCAGAGTGGTTCACATGCAGAATCAGAGACCAAACGAGCATTAGAGTTTGAAAGATTGCTTCATTTGGCTCAAGCGAGTGCAAAAGAGATGGAAGATCAAATGGCTTTAGTCCAAGAAGAACTCAAGGGTCTATATGAAAAAATCGCTGATCATGAAAAGGTTGAAGAAGCACTCAAGAAGACCACTGTTGACTTATCTGTGATCCAAGAAGAATTGGAGGCTTCAAAATTACAAGTAGTTGAAATCCAACAAAAATACGCTTCACAAGAGGGTGTAATCAGTGAACTTACTGAAGAACTAAATCTGAAAAAGGCCTCTGAATCATCAACTAAAGAAGAGCTACAAGCTAAAGAATCCGAGTTGGAAGAAGTCAAAGTCAAACTTCATGAGTTGACTTTGGTTCAAGAAGAATTAGCTAAATCAACCGCTGAAAAAGAAGCTCTAGATGCGGTTGTGGTTGATTTGAAAAATGAAATAGCACAAACTAAGGAGCGTTGCAGTGATCTTGAAGCAAAGTTACAATTGTCAAGTGAAAACGACACCCTCTTGTCTCAAGCTAAGGCAGATCGTGAAGAGCTGGAACAGAAGTTGAAATCGCTAGAGGAACTCCATGAAATCAAAGCCAAAGAAACTGAAACAGAGCTTGAACAGTTATCTTCTAAGATAACTGATCTTACCTCAACGCTAGCCAGTCTTGAAGAAGAAAAGAAAACGCTGAACCAGCAAGTGCAAGACTCTGTAGACAAGGTAACTCACCTTGAATCTGAATTGACTCAGTCATCTTCACGTAACACAGAACTTGAATTGGAGCTCAAGAGTGTTCTTGAAAAGTCAACTGATCATGAAGAACGAGCCAAATCAAGTCATCAACGTAGCGTTGAACTTGAAGATATAATCCAGAGTTTGAGTTCCAAATCAGAGAATGATGGGAAAAAGGCGAGCGAGTTGGAGTTGTTACTAGAAGCAGAAAGGTACAGAATCCAGGAGCTTGAAGAACAGATAACAACACTTGAGAAGAAATGCAAGGACACAGAAGAAGGTTCTAGTGTCCATTCTAACAAGGTATCCGAGCTCGAAGCAGAAATCGATGCCTTGAGATCAAAAGCAACAGCTCTCGAGAGTGCACTGGAAACCGTATCTAAAAACGAGAAAGAATTGAGTGAATCTTTGGATTTAGCAACTAACGAGAAAAAGCAGCTGGAAGACATTTCAAGAAAAACTTCAGAACAGCATGCGGAAGCAGAGAACCTAGTTGAAGTACTGAGAAACGAACTGCAAGTGTCTCAGCAGAAAATAGAAGCAATCGAAAGTGATCTTGCAGCCTCTGGAATTAAAGAAACAGAAGTGCTGAATAAGCTTAAGTCAGCAGAAGAACAACTAGAGGAAGCTAAAGCAAAGTGCTCAGATTACGAAACACTACACGAGACCAAGAGTCGAGACTTCGACTTTAAATTCCAAGAAGCAGTTGCCAATTTCACTAGCAAAGACACTGAGGCCAAATCATTGTTAGAAAAGTCAGCCACTTTGGAGACACAGTTAGCCGAAGCTACAGGAAGAGCAGAATTACTAAAAGATGAATTAGATCAGCTTTTGCTGATACAGACTAATCTAGAAACCGAGAATGAAAACCTCAAAAGAAAATTATCTGAGGTAGAAGATAATGTTGCTAAGTTATCTGGTGAAAACGAAATGTTGGTTGCAACAATTATTCAGCTAAAAGACAAGGTTAATGAACTTGAAAGTGAAAAGGAATCCGCAGGTCAAGCACTTGAATCTCATGTCAAGACTATTGCTAGTTTGACCGAAGAACATTCTAGAGCCTCTGAGCTTGCTGATAATCACAAGCAACAACTGGACGAGACACTGTTGAAATTAAGTGGTCTAGAAAGTGTAGTGGAGGAAGTGAAAACAAAGTCTGGTCATCACGAGAAGGAAGGAAAAGAGTTATCAGAAGCGAATTCGAAGCTTACTCAAGAACTTGCTGCTTACGAATCTAAATTGAATGAATTAGAGACGAGTTTGACTGCAGCATTGACAGAAAAAGATCAGACACTGAGTCAGCTTCATGCCAGCAAGAAAGAATTGGATGATTTGACTGAGAAGTTTACTTCTGAAGGGCAGAAGCTCCAGTCTCAGGTAAATTGCATTAAACGCTTAACCAGTCTTGAACCATTGTTTATGGATTTAATAACAGATCGCAGAACCAATTAACTTATAAATGAGTCAAATTGGTTCATTTCAATTTTTTATTTTATCTCAAATAGGTAAATAACTTTTTCTTTAGCTAGAATGGGAATGGGTTAAATCGGTTGAAGTTCGTTTATAACAAAGATTTAGATTATTGTTATGATCATTTTGTTTTCCAAATGAACCCCCATTAGCTATTTACAACTTTTATCCATAAACAGACAAAGAATGGCCATGGTAAATCTAACTCGTTCTGACCTCTTTCGGGCCACATTAAAAATGACCCATTTAACATATACCCGGTGCCTTAACTCAACACCCCTTTCTTGCCACCTCTAATATGTTAAGTGTATTTCAACATTATAATAATTATTTAATTGGATGCAACAACTTTTAACTTGGTGCTTATTCCATCGATAGATATCATCACTCATGGAAGAGAACAACATGCTGAATGAAACACATGAAAACGCTAAAAAGGAGTTTCAGAACGTCATAGCTACACTTGAAGTACAACTGAAAGAACACACATCTAATGAAACGACTCTAAAGACTGAGCTTGAAAATCTCAAGGCAGAGATCCAAGATCGTGCTGCATTAAAGACCAACCTAAAGAATCTTGAAGAAACACTAGCAGCAGCTCAGAACACCATCGTCGAACAGGTTAGCCGCTTTTTTTAATCCATAAATATTCAGGATAATGAAACCACAATAAACTTATATAATGGTTTCTTGACACGTATAATACAGAAAGAGACACATTCACATAAAGAGTTGGAACGCGATGCTGCTTTGAAAGAGCTTGAAGCAAAGAAGGCATCGGTTTCAGATTTGGAGAAACAAGTCAAAGATCTCACACAAAATTTGCAGGCGGTCACTGCTAAAGCGAAAGAACAGGTAACACTCTACATCTATATGCATCATGATCATACACAGTATGGATCTAAGAATTAACCTCGTATGAACATTTAAAAGGTGTCATGTTACAGTTAAAGGGATATAATGCTATGTCTGTGACGTATGGGTATATATATGATTGGAGTGGAGTATATGATAATCAGCTATTCTATTGTGTGATACTTGTGATAAAAGATCTTAAAAACCATACATTTGATATGAGATTTTGTTACGATTAATATTAGATTGATTATTTCACCCACCAAAGATAGCTAATTTTGGTATATTGACATTGTAATAACAGGTGACCGAGGAGGTGACATCAAGGGACATAGGCTCAATCCCAACAACACCATCGAAGCGCAAGAGCAAGAAAAGCGTGGAACCCGCATCTACACCCTCAACATCAAACACACAAATTCAAGCCGCTAATGATTCTTTTGGCACAAGCTTTAAGTTCATCGTGGGAGTCGCATTGGTATCGGTCATCATCGGTATAGTTCTTGGTAAACGTTATTAGTCTTTTTTTTACTTCTATTTTTGTTACTTCTTATGGTGGATACATCATATGTTTATTTTTTTTATTTTCTTTTTGGGTTTTCTTTGGGTAAGGAGTGGTGTTGATTGGTTTGGTTTTTTTATGTTTGGGCTTGATATGAGCTTAATCAGGACATCTTGGTCATGTGTTTGTTGTCAATACTCCTGACCTGTAAGAATTTGAGTTTTGTGGATCTTTGATGACGCTTTATCTTCATTGTAAAAATGTCATGATTTATATTTGCCTAAACTACAGAATACCCTTAACCCCTTGCCTGAGATTAGTCATGAAGAATTTAAGTTTGTTTTTAACAATTTTTATAGAATACAAAAATGCAGGACTCTTATACTTACATCTGTTGACCCAAAATTTGTACTTGAGGTCTAAATGATATGAGAAAAAAAGAAAAGAAAAGATGATGCCTATAAATATAAACGGTTAACAGAAACTTTTAATCTACCAGGGTGAGGGGGAGGTGTAGGAGTAAAGAATTGTATATAAAGCAATTCATAATTACATTTAACATAGAAAAGAATTATGTATCTATATAAAGAATTGAATGTTGTATTGAAGTATTCTATATTCAAAACTACCTTTTGGGTTACTAACAAACTAAATATACCTATAAATTAGTAGGAGTCTTAGCGATACCCGGTGGTGGCTCTGGTGAGTTTGGGTTTGTTGTTGTTGTGTGAGTAGGAGTCTTGTCTTTATCCTTCTTCCCAGCAAGAATCATTGAAATTTGGAGACCTCTGCTGAATGCTTGGTTAAAGAGCAGCCTAGTTTGAAACTCTGATACGAAAGGAAACCACGACAGTATAACAATGGGCATGAAAATCACCAGTCCCATCACACATTCATATGCACGTCCTAACTCCATTATAGAATCCCAAAATCCTATGCCTTTTACACAAGGTCTGCATGCTTGACCAATCTTCATAGTTGCACAAAACCAACAACATTAGTATAAAACCATGACTCTAATTTATGTATGAAAATGATAAACATAAATTATATTATTCATAATGTAATCTTTGAATAATAGTATGATTTTGGATTTTGTAAACTTGGGACAATTTTCAATCTGTTTGACCCGTTAGAGATGAACATAACCGGATATCTATTTATTAGTAAACGAGTTGATATTGCCACACCGACTCACAACCTAAGAGGGCTACTAAACCATAAGGCAACTTACCAAAATGAATGCCCAGCCTGTTGGAAAAAAGGCAAGGAACGCAGCAAATATGTCGCTGATGGTGAGGCCACATACAACAAATAAAACCGTCATGATTGAAAGGAATCCAAGGAAGAGAAGCGCCTTTAAGATCCTGAACATGAGTTGAAAGTCTGTTCCAAATCTTCGTCTGCCCATTGACACCAACTGACAAAGAGAGTATAAACATTAACTGTTTAAATTTTCAGGAATTAACTTGTGTTTTTAGTTCTGCCACACTATCTTTTATGACCAATCTGCTTTTTTTTTTCTTCGTAAAATTGCCTTTATGAAGTCTTTAGGTAGTAGGCTACTACTACCTTCCCCATGGGGTTTAAATTTGTTTTTACGGGGTGTCTGGATTAAGCATTACAAAAGCGATTATGTGATTTCAAATAGCTTAAAGAAGATATCAACTTCAATACAATGTGTTGCAGTAGACAAACATTTGTGTTTAGTAACATTTTATTATTTACAATGACCAAAAATAACATTCTTGTAAAAAAAATATGGGGATCAGTCTTGTGATATTACTCTTTGTTCACGTATTGTTGCTGCAACTAATATGAAACTGACTCTCCAAAACTAATTATTTAAAGATTAAAAAGCCAAATAATCGGTTTCGAAATGCAAATCCAAACCCCTTAGAGATTGATTAGTCTGCCGCTTCACGTTGGGGGCATTACAGTATTAAAAGGAGCAATTGGTTATCTTTTGCATCATCGAGTTGTATCATTATAACTCATTAAAGTTTCGTAACATGTAATGGCTAAGTTATTACCTTCAAGGCTAGAAGAACGGTTATCATGACCAACCAAGACAGTGCATAAACCTGACCAAAAAGCAAAATTAATCGATGAAAACACATTTTGGAATGTACAAAATAGATGAACTAGAAGGAAGAAACAAACCAGTATACTTGTGCTGCCACGTGCTATATTAAGATGATACACCAGTCCATATTGATAAATAAAGAATCGAAGTGAAAGTAGAATTTCAAGTATTCTTCCCCTTATGTTAGTATACTTGATATGCTGTTGTTCAGCATCCCACCAAGATTCCCAACTCTTATCTTGTGCTATACCAATACCACCACGATTACCCATCCACTTTTTCCAATCTGTCCAATCTTCCACAGTCTTTTGCCAATCAAACCCCGAAGGATTGAACACGAATGGTGCAAACAACCACGAACAAACTAAGAACCAAATCGAGAAAGTAATAAACAAATAAAGCTTTGAGCTTCGGTATGAGTTCCCGTAAACTTGATAAATAACCAATAATATCGCCAATTCCAACCCTTTCACAAAATGGCTACGTGAATATAATCGGTAATTTTCAGCAAATTTAGCATGAAACACAACAAATCCACGACCTGTAGCTCTGTATTTGGAACCTCCATGTAAAATCGTTCTTCCGTAATAATGTGCCTTTGTACCAAGCTGAAATGTAAAGAAAACCGAGGCTAGTTGGAGTTGCATTATGATGAAGTCACCTAATGCGGTTCGGAATCCTCTTTCTAAACCAATTTCCATAACCATCGGGAGAACCAGAAGTAATCCAAGCTGAAAAACAGATTGGGTCGCTAAGGCCTCTTCCAAGCCTTTGTTGCTGCTAATAGTAGCGTCTTCTATTATTCTTCGTTCTAGTCCACTTAAAACCATATACATACGTCCATATAAAAAGACATAAACAATGAGCACGGTAACCTGGATAGCAAGAAAGGAATAGGATGTTGTAAGTGACAGTAATAATGTAAAATGGGTAAATTGAAAGCGGTTAACTTTAAATGAAACAGGTCAAATGGGGTGAACGGGTCAAATGCAGTCATGTATTGAAATGCTTATAATCTACTGAATCAATTAACCAAAAAAAACTAATTATTAATTTGATTTATAGTTCTTGTAATCATATTTAGTATATTATTTATAAAGATCAACAAAGGTCCAACAAAGCCACCGAGTCAAACTGACCCATTAATCTAAGAACAGGGCAATTCGGGTTATAACATATTAAATAAAGTGTATTCAAAGTTGGTATACCATGCTGCTAAAGTAGAAACCAACTGTGGTGAAGTAGAATGACAACATTCTATAGAAATCAAAACGACGACCAAGTCGATAAACATCACGGCTAAGTGTCTGTTCACCATTTCCATTTGCAACCTTAGCCTCAAAAAGGGATATCTGGTTCATGCCAACATCACGACCCTTGCCTACTTGGATATATTCATGATGCGTAACATAACCACCACGCAAAGTTGAATTGTAACCTGCAAATATGTTACCAAGTTAATAAAAATTCAAGAACGGGTCTATTGGAGAGTGAGAAAGTTTACCCGAAAATATATCCTCGCTCAAATTGATGGTTTTTGACGCTTTACTGACGCCACCCCTTGTTATGTGAAAGAGTCTATCGAATATATCGGGGTGACCGTAATGGAACCGAACCCTGTGAAGTATAAAGATTCAGATGTTTAGAAAATCATATTGTGACCATGTAGAAGTCAAGAATCAGACATGAGAAGGTCAAGAAGTATATGCATAAGTTGATATTTCATATATTAACTTGAGCTCTAAGAAAAAAACACGAGAGTAGCTTCGTGTGACAGTACAAATATAACTGAACCCAGAATTTTGAGAATATTGGAACCGACAATCCGAGCGCATAGTACCAGTTATGCACCATTTAGAAACGGTTCCGTCAAAAAGTGGACTGATACTGGACTCAAACTATGGTCTAAAAATTCGGTTTGACTGGACCAGAATGGACCGAGAAATAATTTTGTTATAATTGCAACCAAGAACCAGACTGAGTATATCAATTCTGGTTTGTTTTTTACGGTTTTGTCATTGGCACAGTCCAATGCGTGAGAGGCGTGTCATTATAATCGTTAACAGAACTTGGCACAACATATCAAGATCATACCTCAGAGGGTCAGCCAAAACCCTTTGACCAATGGTCACAAAGCTTGTCTCTTGATTCGACATAAACCAAGCTAGTGATGAAACACTGTAAAATCATGAGATAAGTGCAGAATTAGTTTAATCTTCACCATCATTTTTCATTAGTATAAAAGCAATCAATTTCAAAGGCCTTTGAGATAACATAATAAGCTGAGATGAAATAAATACTGACCTTCCAGTGAAAATATGTTCTCTTAAACCCAAAATCGTTGGTCTACGTCCGCCATGATGATCTTTATGAAATTCTTCCAACACATTTCGCATTTTGAATGCTTCTTCAAAATAATTGTCCTATACAAAACAAGGTAAGATATTGGAAAATGTTTCTGATAGACAAAAACAATGGTTAGTTTTGGAATTACTTGATTCATGTCAATTGTCTGCAAGGCTTCTCCACGAGTGAAAATAATGGCATGATTTTGGTTTTCAGGTTTTCCTTCGCCAATATCTGTAGGAGGGCCTGGAAGCTTGATACGGTATATTTCCTAACATACCAGTATGCCATGATTATAGTTAAGCTACTACAGTAACAAAATATAATACAATAGAAAACTTTATATAATACTAGACGTGGCCAGCATACTTTTTTTTACTCCATTTAAAAAGAATATTGATTCATGAATGCATAAATTCAACACTACTATTACAATAATAATCTAAATTTTGATTAAACCGGTTGAGGATGTTGCATGCATCAAAAGGTTTTGGCGCTTTCGATACATATCACGTACTCGTTTAGCTAAATCTGTTGTTTTGACCCGTCCGAGACAAAACACAACCCAAATTGACCCACTCATTAGTAATAACTGAATTTGCCACCCAATCTTATACAATCTTCTGCATTGAAATTGTAGTTACCTCATCTAATTTATCCCCACCCTTGACTAGAACAGAGTAGTAAACCTTCTGAGATTTACCAGCAATGGTAGCCTCTCTCTCATCGATATAAGCAACTCGTAAAGAAGGATATCTGAAATTTTTCACAATATGATAAGAAAGCTCATTGCAATATTTTTGCATTGTCATAAAACCAGTGTTCCATCTAAAACACTTACGTGAGCATGAGATCCAAGATGTTAGAATAACGGCTATGATCTCCCTCATCACTGGATTTCTTTTGTGCACCATAAAGCTGACACGAGACCACATAGGTGAACTTCATATCTGCCATTGCACTTTCACGTTCTTTAAGAATCGTGCGGTTTTCATTCATATTGAAGGTCCGGAATCCAGTAAAAATTTCTGTGGATAAAAGCATAGGGTCAGCTAATAATCTTGAAGAGAAGAAGATACTGAAGTTGATAAGTATAAGTAAAGGAGGCCATCTTGATCCAATTACTTATAAACTGGGTGATTTAAATGATGTATTATCTCTAATGAGTAAAAAAAATGTAACGAAATGGGTGGAAATTCGACCAACGTGTACATTTATGTGCAAACCGCAAGAAACTTAAATGTAATATTCGGTTTTTACTGATATCTCAACTCAATTTATTTAACATTGTTTAGTAAAATATGCAATCATAGATCATCTAATGAGCATACAAACATTTTTTATTTTTTTTTACCATTTTATGCATCATGGTTGCGATTCTTTTTACCATTTAACACTAAAACTGCATACTTTAACAAAAAATATTAATTTCTATCAAACAGTCAAATACGATCTTGCATATATCGGTACAAAAGTGAACACTATATAGCATTTTATTGCAGTTTTCCGTATTTTTTAAAACATAAAAGCAACCAATTCATTTCTTTAAAACCTAAGACTGTTAATGAAATAACTTTTGAAATAAGTATGATATCCTAATATTTGGCCAGTAACTTAATCCTCATACTTTGTCACTTCTTAGGACAAAAAATGACCCTGGCTGTTGAGACAAAAGAAATGGAATAAGAAACACTAACCATTATCTTTTGCGTAGTCTAGGAAGCATTGCAGTTCAAGAGCTTGCTTGTAGTACATCATTCCTCTCACTGAAGACAATCTTTTGTAAATGGCCTTGTAATATATATATATATATATATATATATATATATATATATATATATATATATATATATATATATATATATATATACACACACACGAGACTTTAACATAACAATTTTATATACTTCCAATTCAAGAGGTGTTTCATTGTCAANATCTTTATTATCTAGAATTAAAGACCATTTAATCTTTTAATGTGTATGTAAAACCAGATGAATGGAATAATTTTGTTGAACGGACTAAAGGTAGCGATGATGTAACGGAAGAAACACGTAAATGGGTTTCTTACAGAGGTCAGACGCTTTCCAGAACAGGTATTTTATTTGCATGCTAGTTCTTACAGTAAATTATATATATATATATATATATATATATATATATAATTTACTGTAAGAACTAGCATGCAAATAAAATACCTGTTCTGGAAAGCGTCTGACCTCTGTAAGAAACCCATTTACGTGTTTCTTCCGTTACATCATCGCTACCTTTAGTCCGTTCAACAAAATTATTCCATTCATCTGGTTTTACATACACATTAAAAGATTAAATGGTCTTTAATTCTAGATAATAAAGATCACAGTCAAAATTATCATCATTAGTCACCTGGATATATCTTTTGAAGGTAGAATAAGATTGTAATTCCATCCTCGTTTTCCTCGTGAAGCTCCCTTTCGGAAAATAAAACTTCTTCTTTGTAATATGGAGTTAGAACACTGGAATTTACATAAGTTGCAAGCATTAACGGGTTATTCACGTAGTAATATAATTTAAGAAGTGTATTAAGTGAATGATTGTTCCACCGACCTAAATGAGAGCATGTTACGGACCACCGGAGCATTTGGCATTCTCATGTACAACGAGTTCGCAAAAAAGGTGATGCGCCTGCGAGCTTCTAAATTCATAGGAACATTAATTGCGGATTCTTTGACAGTTAGAAGCAAACGAAGCCTCACCACCTACAAATAAACAAAAAAATAATATTAGTATAAGGGACAATAAGACAATATTGTGAGTGTCTATTTATACCTTTTCCTTCCAAGCTCTGATCTGAGTTAGTCGTGTATTTATTCGTTCAAATCTTTCCTTTTTGTCATTGTCCTGATATTGAGAGTGAACTTTTTCAAGTATTCTACAAGAAAAGGCAGACGTAAGAAAGTTGTAACAGAATATTTTTAAGTCACACCAAAACGTAATACTTAGAGGCTTGATAAAATAATAAACTTTCATGCATAGAATGTGAGTAAAACTTGCAATTGACCTTTGGGAAAATTGTATAAAAACGAATCTTGGAGGTGCAATATAGGCTGGTCTAGTGGGTTGGGAGATGGATCAAAAAGGCAAGTTTTGTATACATGTCCAGTAGAGCCAACCGAAACACAGTTTCTTTGGTCAAATTTGTAACTTTAAAAATAGTTAATGTTTTAGATGAGATTAAAAAACTAGATCGTTAATAATCTCTGATATTGTTTAAAACAAAACGGTTTAGGAAATTTTAAAACAAAACTGGAAGCAGACCCTTTACCATTGGGTAGGGGTGTGATTGATTACATCTTACCTCCCCATACCTCGCTCCGGCGGGATTTAGTATGTTGTTGGTTTAGGGAATTTTAAAGTATCTGAAAACACTTTGGTGGCTTTCGACCTGTTTTTCCGCTCAACCCATGTAACCAGTTTCCATTTTAGCTTAGTTTTATTATCTATCATTCTATCCCCTTTGACCAACTAGAGATAAAAATAATAATAATAAATTGAGATCCATTTTTAGGCAAATGCCACCTCTAGACCGGATCTCTACAACCATTAGGTTGTGAGTACCACCTCTTTAAAGATATCATTGTGTTGGTTTATTGGCCGTTTAAAAAATAAGACTTAGGGGGCGTTTCTTTTTTGTTAAATTGTCTTAGTGGTAATAGGAGTGGGTCCAAATAATATATTAATATTTTTTTTTTGTGTTGGGGTCCACACAAATATGTTACAATCTCTTATCACAAAGGCTTTAAAAAACTTGCACCTCCCCATCTAGACCCATTAACAGACGTGGACCCACATTGGGACCCACATATATATAAAGCTCTGTATCTGGAAACAAAAAATAAACGAAGCCTTACTCATGGCCATTAATCATAACATCTTGTGTGATAATCTCCATAATATCCTGAAGGACATTGATGATTTGCGAAGCATATTTCTCATCATCAGTATTCTCTGCTAGCTGGCAGGTACCCAATGAGGAAGTCAGAAAATAGTCTAAACCCGAAAGATTGGACATATTGACAAAATGTTAAAGTATTAAAGTGATATGATATTTCACAATTAGAAGGAATGTTTCTTACCAAATGCTCCAAGAACTTCTCCAGCTTATCATTAAGTGAAGGCAATTCACTCACTTTAAATTTACTCAAAAACGTTCGTTGTGGAATGCTAGTTTCAACTTCATGGCATATATACTGTAGAATCCTGTGTAAAGAGCAAAGTATGCAATTTCAATAGAAAATTCTGATAGAATAAAAAGATAAATGAAAATGGCCTTTCTAGCTTGTAAGTAAATATTACATATTATCTCTTTCATCATCCAGAAGGGCAAACAATAAATCTCTCAGTGTTTGGTAACACTCTATCACTGATGATCGCATATAATCATCACTATTGATCTTCCTAAATAGATCTGCATCTTCCTTTCCTTTAAAATCCTTGGCCATGTCTAATGCGATTGGGATCTTTATAAGTTGCAACAATTCAACGATAGTTAGCAGTTAAAATAGCAAAATAGTAAATAAAAAAATGAGCAATAAGACGTAGAGATATAAAGGATTTTTACCTTACTAGCAAGCAAAAAAGGTGGCCACTGGATAACTGGGACATCACTTACAGTATATGGTACAAGAAGTAGATCCCTCTCTCTTTAAAAAAAAAAAAAAAAAAAAAAAAAAAAAAATGAAGAGTGTCAACAAATGTTTGTATTCAACTCTTAGATTACTAACAAATGGGTTGAAACATGCAATGTTATGTAAGGGTCGGGTTGACCCGCACAACTCTTTGTCCAATTTGTTTTTTTTTAATGAATAATTGATGTGTCAAATATGATTACAAATATCATATTAGTTCAAATATAATATAAACTTTGGGTACCTGTCGACCCATCTGACTAGTTTCTTTTTAAGCTATTTTTTCACTGTCTTGTTTGACCCATTAGAGATAAAGTATAACCCGAATTGACCCAATTATAAGTATATGGTCGCAATGCCACCTCTATATAAACTAAATGGCATAAGTAGCAGCTTTTACCGATTACTGATCAAGTCTTCCATCCGCATTGAAAATATGAATTCGTTCCACACCTGTGAGAATTTTGCTATGTTCTTTCTTACCAATGCAGTTTCTTCCTGTAAAGGCAGATTAATCTCAGGTTCAAATCACAATATTCAGATAATCAATTCCAAAACGCAAATCCAAACACCCCGTAAGTTCAATTTAAAAGAAAAGAAAATTAGCATTACCTGCGCATCTCGTCGCGTAGGCTCTTCTTTTTGCATTGGCACAAGGCGTTCATTAAAGGCTGATGGAACCGATTCAAATCGTGAACGTAGCATCCCAAGTGTCCGAATCTAAGGACCAAATAGCATTTAATGATAATGTAAGGAGATATATCATGTTTTCAGAGAGTTTAGATCGTAATTACTAATAGTTCTGCATGATCAATGGTTAGTATTCATCACGTCCATGAGCCATTGATACATGCCATCTTCCTCTCCTGAAGTTCAAATAAATTAGAGGAACATGCGTACTAACCTCACCCAAGTGGCTGAAGGCCCCGTAGATTCCACCGATAATAGTAGCATATATTGCATACCAAATTTGCATGTCCATGAAATACACCTAAAACAGAAATTTTACATATGTTGGATACTTAGATCTATTTGCCTTGTAAATGCAAAAGTAACTGTTTTCAAGAACACTCACCATAACAATTGGGGCCCAAATAGAAATAACAACGCCCATATTGTATGTCACTACAACATCCACAAATAAATATAATATCAGTTTATATCTCAAAAAAATCACAATCAAGTAAACATTAAAAATGTTATAGATTTTACCATTGGGAAAGAACTCGTGCCACTCGTAGTTGCTAACAGTCATTCCCATGATTAACTTTGTTGGCATGACCAATGGCCAAATCTGCAGTGAATATGCAAAGTTCAGCATTAACTAACTATGACAATCATATAGCTTGCATAACTAGCACTTAACTAGCAACAATGCTAATATTTGATGTAGCTGCATGATAATACTAGATGTAACTGCATGCAAATAGACAGAAATACCTCCACGTAGTAGCTGAACGCGAACTTGCTTACTAGCAGAAATATCCAAAAAAATGTATACCTAAAACCAAGACTAAAAGTAAGAAAAAAGAATAACCATAAAATGTATCAAATGAGTAATACATTGTATATCCTTACTTGAAAAGAGAACATATGTCTTCATGCATGCCTCTTCCAACATAGAGTTTTGGCTGAGAAAATTTTAGAACTTTAAAATAAAACAAGAAGCATCAACACTGATACCAACTAGAGGCGACCAATTTGATCCATTTACTAACGACGGATCGAATTGGATTGTGTTTTTCTCAAACGGGGTAGAATGAGTCAAAGGGGTTGAACCTGCCCAAAGTTTATTTTTCAATCATACAGCCTCCTAAAACATTTTTATTAAAAGATTTAGATGTTGTAAATGTGGACAAAAGAGTGTTTGAAGTCACCCAAACCCAGCCCAAAGGAGAACCTGTTTTGACCCATTATATGGCCCATCATCTTGCCACCTATTATTAAATAATGGCAGGTAAAGGATCTTGCCTGGGCCCACCACATCAAAAGAGTGATTATATGCCAGTTTGAACGTTCCATATGTCTCCGTATTGGTGGAAGCAAAAATAGCAACGTAGCCAGTATGTTCGGTATCAAGTAAATTGCTACAAGATAGCTATAAAGCGATTGCTCCCTCCAAGTTCCTCCTAGAGTACTGAAAAACCTCACAAGTCCTGTGGGATTTGGGACGGATCTTGCATAACAAACGGGAAGAATAACTACCCAAAAGGCAGCTACAATAAACTTCAAAAGATACCGAATAATCTGAGTAGGTTTTAAGCTTCTCCACGCACCGAAACTAAGGATTATGTCTAGAGTAGCTGCAGGAAGATGCCATCAATATCAGAGATATTTTAGTAATGACTACCTAAATTTATAATAATTTACATTTACAATGCACGATTTACAAGTTTGTAATCGATTAACTGCTTGGATACCCTCAACCTCGACAATGTCCTTACCAAATTTTTTTACTTAATAGGCATCCATCATCATCACTGGATTGCTGATCATTTTACTAGTTTTTTTGACAATTTAAATTTACATTTTACTAAGAACCTTGATATATAGGCCTAATAAAGGGGCCTAATGGTGGACCTAAGGCTTTAAATACTTGTACAGTGACTGTACAAGTATTTAAAGCCTTAGGTCCACCATTAGGCCCCTTTATTAGGTCCACCAAACATATTCCTTGGATCTTTTATGTTTCCTTCATGAGGATTCATTCTATTGTGGCTCGGCTATCAAATTAAAGAGTTAACAGAATATTATTCTTCTTTTATTGCATTTTTATACTGGACTCTTATTTTATATTAAGCTATTCAGATGATTCATTACAGTTTGAACAATCCTGAGGAGGAAAGCGGAAAGACAATATTAACTAATGAAAGATGGTGCAGCACGTACACTGGAAAAAGTTAAGTACAGCATAAGTAATGAATATACTTAAGATACTTTTAATAACGTCCTCCTCAAAAATTCCAAAAATCGACCCGTCTCCATGCCATGCAATTATTACCATAGCCTGGAAATAGGAAGGTGAAATTAAACTGTTACCAAATCAAATTAAAAAAGAATTAACAACTGCATGGTCTTATTATATACCTGAAAGACTAATATAAGAAATATCCACATCCTATCAAAACTCCTGTAAAGGTGCAAAAACGTGCGCACTTCAACAAAATTTGTTTTAGGTTTCTTCTTTCCAGATGCTACTTGATTACGCCCCTGCAGTTAAATGTCAAGATTTTATAAAACAAAGTAACGAACACCAAATAAATAACCAAACATTTCCAACTTTACATCGCAAGAAAAGTTTCTAGAAAGATTTTACCACATCTACACATGTAAAGACTATAGAAGAAAATTTAAGCTTTATATATGCATAAATCTAAACATACAGCTCGAGACCGCGATGAATCATCCGAGACAGAGTGAATGAAAAAGTCAGAGGTCTGATCCATTGGCCAACCTAACTTGAAGCATTTGTCAGACCTGAAAGAGATGGAATTAAAGGCAGGCCTTTATAAAAATGTGAAACAACTTTTCACAAATGCCAACTTTATGAATAAAAAGCATTACCAAAAATATTCATTAAGATCGTCATAGTTTCTCCATGAAGCATGGCTTACTTTGCCACCTTGATTTCTCCTGGCTTCCTGTCACCAATTATAAAATTATAAGTTCCATTGAAGGACATCTGTTCATGCAATTGAAATTGAGCTGATGATGGGCTTAGATGTTGTTACCTTTCGCAGAACCTCATAAATAGGTGTCACAACCGTCATCAGAAATGCTTCCTCACCAAGTGGTCCTGATTCATAGGTGCCTCCACTCACCGATTGGACATTGCCAAATAAAGTTCCATGCATTTCATTCGCCATCTTATCCATTCAAATTAGCAGCATCATAAAGATACATCAATACTTACTATAATTCTAAAAATAAAGATGTGGGGATCTAAGAATAAACTTACCCTATGGAAAATATAGCAGATGCATTCAGGCATAAACCGGATATTTGACGCTTCACCCCAGATAAGTAGATAGAGGGCAATGTAGAGAAGCTGCAACTGCTGCCTATCAGCACCAGGTGGAACATCGGGTGAACTTATACAAAACAACAACAGTACAGAAAAATTAGAAATTTAAGATAAATCATCATTCAAAGTACAAGAAACATTTTAAGACATCTTGATAAATGACAACAACTTACTCAAGCATTGATTTACAATGCAAATAATGGCACCATGAGACATAGTTCTTGAAAGTTTTATCCAGCAAACGCTTTATGGTAGAGCTATCCAACTAACAAAAATTTTGAGTCAGAATTTTGTTCATCTCTAAAAAACAATACAGAAGACTGACAAGAGTAACAAAGAACAGAATTTACACATAACCACATATATTTGCATATATTTCAATAAGATAATGGACGCTTTACCTGTTCATAATCTTCGATACCCTTTGACCTTCTATCAATGTTTGCAAGTAGCAATATCAAGTGTTCCCGTTGATTTGCAACGTTTCCTTTCTTCATTCCAGAGATGAGAAGAGTTTGATCAAAGTCAGATATGTGAACACTTAAAGCAATTTAAATGCCAGGAACACAATTTTGAACATTATATGAAATTAAATTCCAGACTATACAATTGGTCATAATAACTATCCATATACTCAACGTAATAAGCCTTTTTTCCATGGCTTCAACAAAGATTACACAACCATTTGGAGAAAGCACCGAAACACTATCAGTGGATTTCAATTCAAACTATAAGAATGTAAAACTTGTAACACTATAGCGAATGTTACAATTACTAGCAGTTTAGAAAGTGTTATTTCTGATTCTGAAAGTTCAGTGTCCAAACTCCAATATTCTATAAGTTGAACATAGATTATGAATACAAATTACCTGAAATCCAAAAAGTGATGACAACCACTCAAGAATATCATTGACAGGTTTATCTCTATCTCCTGCCCGTCTAACATGTGGAAGGTTATCCATATTGCGAACAGCTCGAAGAGATGCTTTGATCTAACAACATTTAAAGTGTGAACTGATTCAGAGGGACATATCTACATATACAAACACAGACACACACATGAATAACAACTAAATCTAAGTCCACTCGTGTACAACCTCAGGAAGCTCCATAATTGCTGGTTTATTTCCAACGGCGTATAAAGGAAGAATATTATAGTGTTCATACTGTTCTTTGTTTTTCTCCACATCTTTTGCATATTCTTGAGTCTGTGATGGCACAAAACGGAGACATGAGGGTATTTAGACTTACATGGCAAATAAAATTAATGAATGATGGACCAACTATACCTCAGGCTCAACTTTTGTAGGAGGTACCACTGTCTTTAGTACATCATACAAAACTGATGCAATCTGATAAATCTTAGCCATCTCCTCACTTGCAGATAATAGAAAGTGAATAACAAAATCAGCTAGCGATTAAATAAGGTAAAGCTTTGACATGCAAAAAAAGGTCATTAATTTAAGCCAAGACTCACGGTTTCTTTGTGTATTGGCCTTCTCTAATGTTTTTCTCATAGAAATTTTGGTAGTATTTCTGGATTTCCCTGGGATCAGTTTTTGCTAATCGAGTGTGTGTCTCTACTTCTTCCTGTGATAAAAAATTAAAAAATCCATGAGATCTTCTGGGACTTTTGAATTATAAACACACATTAATTTATAACTTAAAAAGTTTTTGTCACTTCCAAGCAACTGATAAAAAGAAAACAGTGAAATTATATAAGTGCACCTTCTGCAGTCTATGTAGAAGGTAGGTTTTGAATTGGCGAACACCACGTCCAGTAGATTTAGGATCCATCCTGTGGGCCCTCTCAAATGCGTGAAACCGGCCTAATTCAACAATTCAAATACATGTAATGTTACAAGTAACTCATATATTATAGTGGCTATCAAGCAAAAGCACCATGTTATGCATTAATCTATAAACATAACAGAGAAATAAAAGTAAGCATGCAGTTGCCTAGAGCTAGCAGTCTTAATCTACATTTTCCAAGTTGTTTTATTCGTGTTTATAAGAACAATGGTGGGACTTTTCATTCGTCTTTTCCTTATACTTTCACCATTGGAGTACTTTAATTTGTATTTCAATTAGTGTACATTTTCTCATGTTGCTGATATCTTTGTCCTTGACTTCCTCAAAAGAAGTCCATACATCTTTGAATACTAATATCGGAATCAACACACTTCAACGCAAGTTCCTTTTGTCAAAAAAAATAAAAATATATAGCCTAATAACTTTTCATAACTAAAACAATCCTATACATGACTTACAACATCATGTATTGGCAAATGGCAACTCTAAAATAGTCCAACATCCTCGGCCAGAAACCAAACTTAATAACTCCAAAATTGGCTTGCGAATAATCCTTCAGGTTGTTAAAAACTCCGATTATCCATACCTAGGGACTGTAAGGCCTAAAGCTTGCTTATAGTGCCAGATACATTTTTTTTTTTAAAGAAATACAGTCACTAACAAAAATTAAAAAACGGAATCTTATGACGTGCATTTTGAAAGTGACTTACTATTGCAACTTGAAGAAACCTAAATCCTACAATCGGAGAACTCGTTGGTCAATTGGTTTTCTAACACAACTCCTAACGTACTTCTAGAATAGTTATTATTTGGACCCTATGAACAAACATAGGTGTTTCAATAATGTTGGTTGTTTGGCAAATTCAACTACTGGTATATAATAAGTAAGAGATACAACAATGTTTATTATACTTACTTTCGCTTCTACACTTACAATATAATTTTGTTATGGTTAATAAGTTACCTTATCGAACTATTCAAAACCGACAATTTTACCCCTAAATCACAACATAATCTTATCACTTAAAACTAATCATCGTAATACACATCCAAACACTCCCTAACAATAAAGACAAGTAATCAAAGCATTAAATAACATACACAAATAAACAACTCCATAATTAACTTTCTCGATCTCATACGCAACACTACTAATCCGAACGATAACTTAATCCTAAACAATAACATAAGCTAAGCACTTAAAACTTCGTTATGGGTCCCATGACCGTCTTCTACGGTGTATGGGGGAGGTTCCTACCCCTACCTAAGGTAGAGAGGTTGCTTCCAGTTCTACGAAATGGTAGAAAGGACCCAGCCTTTTTGTAGGGAGTGAAGATCGAACCCTTGACCTCTAGGTTAAGAGGCAAGGGGTTTTCCAACTGATCCACCCTACTATGTAAGCTAATCACTTAAAACTAATTATCATAAATGCACATCCAAACACTTCTTAAAAGTACTAATTATCCTAAATGCACATCCAAACATTCCTAATACACGAAACAAGTAAACAACGTATAGTAACTCTATCATTAACTTTCTCAATCTCATTTGCCAAGGAAAAATCTATTTGTAAACACTAATCACGTAAATCTAACTATCATAGAATGCGACCCAAACACTCCTATAAGCACTACTAATTAACATAAATGAACATCCAAACACTCCTAATAAACGAAAGAGCGGTAAGAAACATACACAAGTAAGCAACTCTAGGATTATCCTTCTCAATCTCATTAGCAACACGCAGAATGGGCGCAATAGAAGAAAGCGAAGACGGAACAAGCTCACTATCAATCTGATCCGTATTCGGATCAAACATCGTCGAACTCCTAGTCATGGAACGTCTGGATAAGGACCTCGGCGGTCCAACGGCATCTTTCGTCCCACTCGTACTCGCCATTTGCACGAAAAGAAGCGAAAACGAAAAGTATGTGTTGTTGTTGTTGTTGTTGGTAATGTGTAATGGTGAAACATATTTGTATTAAATTTGAAGTGAGTGAGGATATACTTTGCTTGTTAATGTGGTAACTGACTAAGCAAGGAAGGAATTAGAGGTAAGGAATATTGGTATTTTTAGGGTTTTAAATTTGGTATAAAAGAAATGACAGAGTGTGGCTTTTGGCTTGTGGAATAGGGAAAGTGTGGTACGAAGATGACTGTGTGAAATTGCTTTTTGTTTTATTCCCGCCACTTTTTATAAGGAATAAAACAGAAGTGTTTCAGAATGTTATGTTGTTGATTGCAAGTGGATAATTGGAGTTAACAAAGAAAGAAAGAAATCAGATACGGTTAAAAGTTATGCACGAGCAAGGTGTTTCTAGTTGAGAAGATTTAGGTTGTGTTTCTTTTTTTCTCTTAGCTATTTAATAATATTTTTTTTTTCTCTTAGCTAAGTCGTAAGTGGGTCCTGTGTGGGTCCACATCTCTTAGCATATCTTAACGGGGAATGATCCATATTTCTTCCCTTATAGATATAGATGAAACAAGAGAAATAAATGGGTCCAACTTAAAAAATAAATATTATTAAATAGTTTAGTGGGGTTTAGTGGGTCTATGCCGTTAGCTAAGGGAAAAAAGAAACAACACTCAAATCTGGATTATATAACCTTTTCTTTTTTTCTTTTTTTTTTAATCATAAGTGCTTGTTTGGAGGTATTTGACCAAAGGGTTAGTAGTCAAAGTAGAATAATTTGTTTGGTCACAAACACATGGGGTGTGAAATTGGTAATCCCTCATTAGAGGGCATACGTAAAAGTCATGGGTGAGGTAAGGTTTTCTGACACATCTATCTCTTTTTTTGTTTTTTTATTATTTTTTCATCCATTTTATTTTTTACTTCCCCACATCCACAAAATGTTGTACTTGTTGTGGGCCCTTTCTACTAATCAATATTATTTTAATATTAAAAATAAATTTAAATATAAACCCCAATTAATATCCCAACAAAACAAACAACTTTTAACACAACCCAAATTCAAATTCAAAATTAAATCCAAATCCAAATCTTAATCCTAAACCCAACTACAAACCAAACGGCCCCTTAATGTTGTTACATTTTGCAATTTAAATATGAAAAAGGTGCATTAATAATAATAATAATAATAATAATAATAATAATAATAATAATAATAATATAATATAATAATAATAATAATAATAATAATAATAATAAGTCTATTGTCACTGGCCACTCAAATAATGTTAAGAGTGGTGCTTTTATTTTTCATTGAGTTAATTTTTGTATTTAGAAAAGAGTGGGAGCAAGATTGTCTCTTGACTCCCATCCAACTTTATGTAAATTTTTATGGTCTAATAAAGTGATGGTTTAATAATAATAATAATAATAATAATAATAATAAATAAACAAGTTTCAGCAATGCCTATCATGTATTTATGTCAAATCGATAAATGTGTGTAAATGTTTATTATAAGATGTGTGTTGAAGTCAATATTTGTAAACTATTTTTCGTTACATTTTTACAAAAACAAGAGAGAAAAAAATAAGAAAAGGTCGATGACTATATAATCACGAAAAAGAAAAAGAAAAAAGTACAAAATATTGTTAAAAAAAACAGAATTAGTAAACAAAAACATAAATAGAAACAAAAGTATAAGACATTAAAAGGCAATAATATACTCCTCTCATCTTTTAATGAATAATACCAATTACATCTTACCATTTCCTAATGGAAATAAAAAAAGCAAACACCTTAGGGTGCGTTTAGTAATCGAAAATTTTTCCTAGTTTTCATTTTTCAGTTTTCTGGAGAATGGGGGAGCTATTCTCTCTCTAGAGAACACTTGAAAACGTGTTTAGATGGAGTTCTCTAAAATGGAAAACCTATGGAGAACTCTTAAAGGGAGCTTTCCAAAACTTTTAGTTATAAACTTGGAAAACAGCTTTTCCATTTTTCCAAGAAAACTTTTGGAAAAAACTCAATTTGAACGCATTTTCTATTTTCTTAGGTTTTCTTGGAAAATTTTTCTGGAAAACCTCCATACTAAACGCGCCCTTAACCTCTCTTTAGGGGGTGTTTCTTTTTTCTAAATGGGGAGGATGTATATGGGTCCCACGTCTAATTTAGCCTCTATATGGGGAGGATGTCTATTTTATTGTCTTGTGGGTATAGATGATATAAAGGAAATATGTGGGTCCAAACACTAAAGAAATATTATTATATCTCTTCCCTCCCCATTTAGAAAAAAAGAAACACCCCCTTACCATCTCTTAGTGAGTTAGAGGTAAAAGGCATTAAATTTATTATTAAAATAATAATAATAATAATAATAATAATAATAATAATAATAATAATAATAATAATAATAATAATAAAAAATGTGTGCGCTATCATCCTAAGATCAAAAGGCGTAGTCATGTCTAAATACGATAATCACACATCAACACCTTTTACAAATAGATTTTAATCATTTCACAATATACATATGAGGGTATTTTAGTCGTTTCATATCATTAAACTGGTCAAATTAATGGTCACAAAAAATAGATCATAACACTTAACGGGTGTTTCATTTTTAGATTGAACATGAAACTTTTTAAAAATATGTACTAAAAATGAAATACGTGAAAAACACAAAGACCAAAAATATACTTAACTCTATATAAAAACTTATTTTTACTAATATACACCTTTTTAAACATATTTGTTCTTCGACTCATGTAATTATGATAAGTAAAAAAATAAATAAATAAATAATAAAAAGGAATTAGGAGTGGTGTATCACACATATCCAAATTTTTTGTAGGTAGTGTAATTTATTATTGCTTTGTATGTATGTTATGTCATTGTTATGTCAAAAGCCATAAAATAGTAGGTAATTAATAGGGATATTAGATGTGATATCGAAGCATTAAGCAATGAGAAAATTCCTAAGCTGGTAAAAAAAAAAGTTTTGTGTGGTCCATGACTTGGTCACTAATAGCACCCTTTTCTCATTTTGGTCATGCTCGACTGCTCAACTGTTCGACTCCACCCAATTTTTGATACGTGTCATTCCATTGTACTTTTTTAGGTATAAAAAAGTACAATTTTTGTTCTTTTTTGTACTTCTTTGGTTATGCATGACTGCTCAACTGCTCGACTCCATCAAATTTTTGACACATGTCACAATTTAAGTGGATTCGAGTAGTTGAGCAGTCGAGCATGACCAAAATGGGGAAAGGATGCTATTGGTAACCAAGTCATTTACTAAATTTTTTTGTACTAGTTTGAGAATTTTCTCTTTAAGTAATTTACGGTAACTGAAGTTTACTTTTTAATTTTTTAGCTTTGTTACATTCACATGGATAGGCATTTCATTTGTCTTGAAAGAATTGAATTTCGTGTAAGCAGTAAGGCATACATCATAAGAATTTGTTAGCTAAACAATTCAATTACTATTGGGGCATGTTTGTTAAAAGTAGCACTGAGCAGTAGTCATCTAGTCACAGCTCATCGTTTCTTAAAAAAAACATTTTAATAGCCTTCCAAAATTAGTCAAAGCTCATCGTTATTTTGCCAAACGACCACTAAATTTTAAAATGTTCATTACTCACCGTCCCAAAAAACTCTGCACCACTTCGCGCCAACATACCTTAATCTCGTTTCTATATTCCAAAAATATCGTTGAAACTTGAAACAAAGTAACAAACACACTGATTTGGTCATTTGGGCTTTGTAAAATATTTAAAATGTTTGGGCTCAAAGGTATTTGGGCAAGGAAGGGTCCATGTGGACCGGTGAGTGGGGTCGAGGCATGGGTTTGGGATGTTTGTTATTTTAATCGGACCAAAATTTTGCTCAAAAAAAAAAAAAAAAAAAAAAAATGGACCAAATTTAAAAGTAGCAAAAGAACACCCTGAACTTTACAAGGTTATATGTTAAGGTCACTTTTTAAAACAATACAAATGTGTCGTAAGAAAGAAAACTATAGAAACACAAGTTGGAAGTTAAGTGCTTAGTATGTACAAGAAAAACTATAGTTTCGCAAGAGGAGCATTGGAACAGTGGATAAAGTAAGTCGACATATTTTATTTATAGAGATGAGTTCATTTGATAACATAAAAAAAACTTAGACACGGAAAAGTAAATTAGGCCAACATTGTATTTTCAGATGTGACATCAAGGGGTGTGTTTGCAATGTTTTTATTTGTGAAATAATTCGCATTGTCATCAAGTGTACTAAGCTAGTTAACAGCGGAAAATAGAGCATTTAACCATTCCAAGTCAAATCCTAAGATATAACCAAGGTTGTGAACCTAACTAAAGACCAACACGAAAGAATGCTTTGCATGGGACCAGATAATGATTCATTGAACAAAGTCTAGCTATCAACCTCACCCATCCATATCCACACACTTATTAACATCAGGTAATATATAGGAGTGTGGACACAATAAACTCTTAATATTAATATACGCATAAAGGTACTATTCAATGTATGGAGCTTAAGTGATAAAAACCTCTAAATCCCATTAGAACATTCACATCCCATTAGAACATTCACAATGAGCATTTGATGAGCTCCATATGACAATGAGGTAACTATATTATTGTGATTAGTCAGCATGCCATATGTCTGGGTCCTCACTGTTAGGGTTGTTGAGCCTCATTAAGAGAATTAAATTATCAACTATATTTTTTTTAGTGTTTGTTGAATGTTGAATTTGAAAATGAGAGGTAATGTTGAGATTCATGTGAGTGAAGAAAAAAAATAGATTATCAATTGTGGGACATTTATTTGTTAAAAAATACGTCTTCTTTCACAACAAAACTAACATCACCTCTTATGTTCAAATAGATAATAAGAGGATCTCAGTCCTTGTTTTAGGCTATGTTTGGCGACACGTAGCAGTAGCAGTAAGCAGATCTCAGTCCTTGTTTTAGGCTATGTTTGGCGACACGTAGCAGTAGCAGTAAGCAGTAAGCAGTTGGCAGTAGCAGTAAGCTGTAAGCAGTAAGCAGTAGTTGTTTATTTAAAAAACATGTTTGGTAACGTAGATGTAGCAGTAATTATAAAGTGTAAAATTACGAAAAAGGTCATATACACATTAAAATAAAATAAATGATTAAATAAATGGGGGTATATATGTAATTTCAGTATCTAAACGCTTGGAGCAATTGTGGAAAGCTCATTCAAGAAGCATTTCATTTTGGAGCGGTTAGGATAGTTTCAACCGCTATTAGAGATGTTGCCAAACAAGCTTTTCATCTAAATGCTTACCCCTTACCGCTTGTCGCTCCTAAACGCTTCCTTAACACTTGTTGCCAAACATGACCTTATACTATCATACTATTTGAAAAAACAAATATGTGCTCAAATTCCCGAGTTTATATGATAGTATGTTTGTCATTCAAGTTGGATTTTATCTTTCCTGGTTAGAAATTACACCTGTAACTCGCTTAAAAAAAAAAAAAAAAAAAAAAAAAAAAAAAAAAAAAAAAAAAATTGTTAATCTAAAGCCAAAATTTTAATTAGTTTTCTAAGAGCACCCGGTGTAGGTGGCTGGAAAGGCCCGCGCGGACGGAAAACGCTAGCCGATAACGCGAGGACGACACCAGTCTTGGCGCCATCAGTTCTGGTGTCGTCACGACCAGCCGATGTTATCCGTTATTTTTTTTTTATTATTTTTTTTTTGTATTTGTGTTTTATTGGGTTATGTGTGAGTCATGGGGTGATGGAAGGATAGTGTTTTTTATTTAAGTTATAACTTTTGAGTTACAGAAAAAAATGCTAAATTAACAACACTTTTTGCTATAACGCGAGACGGATAACCCAGAGTACCTCGTGCTCTAATTAGAGAATATCTAAAGTACCAAAAGTGCACATTGGTATAAATGCAGCACAAAATTTGGAAAAACTTTGTACAAAACTACTAAATATATAAAAAGTAAATTTCCAGACATAAAAAAATACTTTAAGGCACGTCAAAAGTCAAACCCACTAAGCCATAAAATTCAAAATCACACACATTCCCTCCCTCCCTCGTGTAACACCCTTCTCTTTCAAATTTCGAAAACACTTTATTAATTACACACCTCACTCACTCACTTCTAATAAAAACCCCCAAATTTTCACATCATGCTCCTTCAAACCTGAAATCAATCAGTTTTTACACATAACCATGGGCTGCTTCTTCGGTTGTTTTCGCGTCCAAGACGATCGCCACTCTCCGCGCCTATCTCACCCGATCTCTTCAACCACAAAGGTACGATTCTACACCTTCGAGGTCTACGTGTTATGAAATTTTACGAATTGTGAATGTAATTTTTGTTTTGTTGTTCAGGAGCCTGTTGTGAGAAATCGTTTATCGTCTTTGCTGCTATTAGAAGGTGAATTGACCGGTTATAAGCTTGACCTAATTTTTTAGATTTTATGTTTTTGTTGCGCGATAGAATTTATAAAAAATTTGTGATGAAATGTGGATTTATTTGTTGATTCAGCTGAAGGAAGAGATGATACGGAGCGTAAAGATGTGAAACGCGGTGATGTAGGATCTGCGGCTACTGATGTCGATTTGAACCAGCTCAAGGCTGAGGTAGTTATTACTATTTTTTTTTTTTTTTTTTTTTTTTTTTTTTTTTTTTTTTTTTTTTTTTTTTTTTTTTTTTTTTTTTTTTTTTTGGGATAGTAACCTAAAAATGAATTTAATAACTTGACAATTTTTCGAGTGTTGTGTAGTCAAATTTATTTTTTGCTATTGTAGACCTAAACTTTTGAATTTCGGCATTTGTATGTACTTTGTTTATATGTAATGACCAATTTACACTTTGCTGTTAATAGGTTGGTTAAAAAACGTAGGGTAAAATGGTCACAAAACGTTCGAGATTAAAAAGTTTAGGTATACAATAGCAAAAAAAAGTGACAAGTTAAATATATTTTCAGATCATTATCCTTTTTTATTTATGTTAATTATGTGAATTATATGATGAATTGAGCTTTAATGAATAGTGTCGGTGTGTGGATATTGAATTAGCGGTCACTAATTACAAGGTATTAAGTCATAATTAGGGTATACTTTTGAGAAGCATGATGTGCAGGTTTTATCTTATGTGTTTTAGTAAGATGAGATTTGATGTCAAGGTCTTATCTGTCGCTTTCTCTTGATGGAACTTAATGTTTCCTTTTTTAGAATTTGGCTATGTGATTCACTTTTGGTGCTAGTGATAGTTTTTGTTTAAATTGGAAGTTTATCAATTCGTGGTTCAAGCAAATAACATGCCTTTATTCTTGTATATGTGATATAGGATAGCCAGAAGAAAAGAAACTGGCACTGTTTCTTGTCTTACTGCTGTTGATGCGTTTAACTTTTGACTATAGCTTCTATAACATCTTTTGTCTAATCATATGTAAATCGGTTTTAAGTTTCTCACTTAGGCTTGTAGTTTCTTAGAGGACTAAGCTAGTTTACAAATTCCTGGANCAGATTGATTTCAGCATTATTTGGCTGAATTTCATTGTATCATGGTATTCGTTTGTGTAAAAACTAATAGTTTTGTTACAAAGTGTTGGGATACTAGTTGCAATGATTATGGTCTAGCATCTGATTACTTTCTATTGAGTAAATTATGCAGACAGTTCTTGTGTTTTTTTGCCAAATTATGGTTCTGGTATAGATGACCATGGTCTTTTTGCTTAGAAACATTCTTTATGATAGTCGTTCTCAGAAATTTGTGTGAAATTGAATGAATTGAATCATTTGTATACTTCTGTCCCCTCTCTGGCATAACAGTATCATACAACTCCTGCTACAGAGTGGTGAAGGTCAAGTACTACTTGAATGTAACGGTTAACATTGATATATCCTCCATCTTTTGCCTACTAATCTTCTTACCCACATAAAAATCTTGCACGTGTATTCCACTCATTATCTCCCCTCATCTAAACCATCACTTTTTCCACTTGCAATATCGTGTAAGTAGTAAGATTAGTAGGAATATTATTAGGAATAAATGTCATTTCTCTATTTGTATACAACTTCATCCCGCTCTCAATCTCAATCCAATCTGTTTTTCAATCCCAATTTGTTAAACTGGAACTGGGATTATGTTATTGTCATCTGGATGATCATGAAGATGATGAAGACATGCCAACGTCAATTGTTGAGAACCAAGTTTTGGTATTTGAATGGAAAAGGATTTACCCAACTATATAAAAAACACAGTCGCCCCAATGGTAACTATATAAGACCACCATGACCCATGCTGCCAAAGGTAGAAAACGTGGCTGAACATAAGCAAACTCGGTGGGGCGTTCAAACCAAAATAGGCCATGATAAACGCATTCGGCCTTTGATATCGCATTGGATGCATCTGGGACAAGGCTACGTTATAAAGTCTAAAATGGTGAAATAGAAAGGGTGCAAAGGGATCCTAACATCACGTGACGGTGATAAAAAGCAGTCACGTTACGTGACGGTGGTCTATCTACCCTCCACGGCCACATGAGGAACTAATTGCATTATCCAAGGGTGTTGTCTCACAAAGTTATTGTATTTACCATCCTTAACCCAACTAGGGTTCTCGTAGACCATGCGTTCTCACTATGAGACATGGCACAACACTATACAAAGGCTTCTTTCATCTAAACAAAAATATGGGGAATGACTAACCTTGATTGTACATAGACGGAAAACAATGCCGGAAAAATCAAGGGAAAGAGAATAGATTTGTTTTGAAGAAGAAAAAAAAAGTAAAGCCATTACTTCCCACCTCTATTCATAAGCAAGGGGAAAAAATGTTAATGGATTATACTTATAAAGGCCCGTTGGCTCAACAGGCCCACGTCACGCGCGTATTCTTTACGCTATGGGAGATACACGTACCATTAATTTCACGCTGATACTACGCTGATGTTATGTACAATTGAAAGGATTGGCCTGCATGCCACCAAAAAGGCTGTTTGACTTAATACAAATCATTTCAAAATGATTATTTGCATTTCTCACGCAAACATTAAATGTGGCCTTATCCTGACATGACTCAAACGTCGTTTAAAAGGAATTTAACATTCTGCATGATAATTATATTCCTGGTCAGCCTCGTCCTAGAAGCTTATATGTTGGGGGGACTCCGTTATTAGCCTGAAAAAGTTCCTTTACAGCCTAATAATTACTATCATTAGTCCAACATCATACCGTTCGATCATGCTATAATACTAGACGGGACGGAATTGATAGCGTATCAATATTAATAGCCCAAGCCTGTTAATCGCACGCCTAAGTACAACCCATCATAAACAAGGTCGGCTATCAAGGCTTGATAGGACCAACCACATTCCAAGCCATGGTCGGTCTGGGAAGTCCTCTCAGGCCGTGTCAAATGCACGCGTGAGACAATTGTCCCAAATGTGTCACTAAGGGTTAAGATGTACTATTTGACATACGACACTGGGAGACAACACAAACGGGAATATTTGAAAGGGGTACGCCTAGTACGAGTCAAGGAGGAGCTGCCAACTATCGTTCTTGTCTACACCCCGAATGATCAACAGGTGGCCTATCTTACAGCCATCTAATTATCCTCACAGGTTTATCTTTAAACCCTAAATGTCTCTATATAAATAGAAAACATCCCACACCCTCCAAAGGGTCGGAAGTTCTCTCTACATTTCAAACATACTATTTCACATAGTAAAACACACATCACACGCTTTGTTGTAAGCGTTACAGGAAACCGAACAAAACAACCATCACAAACAATCTTTAATCTCGTTTTACATTACATACGTAAACAGATACGATAAAAATGAAAAAACGAAAAAATAAAACTTTCAATTTGAGTGTTGAAAAATATGATAGGTTCATAGAAAAGGTATTGAATCTTATTGGGCCCATACAGTCCATTAGAGTAGAAAGTTTCAAATCATAGTGTGCCAACCCTAAAGCCCATCAGAAATGTATTAATACCCACTTCCAACATTTCTCATCATCAAAACCAAAAACCATAGTGTATGTACTTTGGTAGCCGCTTCAGTTTTGTAAAACACTTTGATTCTGCTTTTCATAAATTGCTTTTTTTTTTCCCCCCCTTTTTTGTATATCGTTTTACTGATTTGTAAAGTAGGCAAAGATGATTGATTGCTTAATATTCTGACACCTCTTGTATGAGAATGGTCTTAAAAAGCTGTTCGTTGAGCACATGCAGCAACGCTCTGAGCCTTTTTATATTTTGTTATTGTTAAAGTACCGATCAGAAATTCAGGCAACCACCTTTCGTAAATATTACTCGATTGGTAGGTGTTATTCTGTTCGTAAATTAATTTCTTTTGCTCTTCAGACTTGTTGAGTTTCCAATGAAACTGGTCTAGTAAGCTAAAGTACAATATTTCTCTAGTTACGTCTTTGGGTTTAGCATTTTTATGCAAGATTTAATAATTTGTTTTTATATTTATATTTTTCTTACTAGATTGAATCCGTATGCTGCAAATAAAGATCTTATATGGCTTAGAATTAAAATAAACAATATCATGAACTCAGATAAGGTTTATTGAACAGTACGAATATTTTTTATGATCGACTGTTTTAACAATATAATGACCCGGTCAAGTAGCCATTCAACTGGTTGGACCGTCGGTCGAATTGGTTTTTCTCTCATGATTACTATAATTTACCTCACTAAACACTTTAAACTCGTCAAATTTAATACCAAACGCGTATGAGACCTAAAACATCCGATACCAAACGTTAACATACAGGTCAATATTTTTTTTTTAACAGCGGGTTAGTTGTTAGTTGTTGGCTCGAGTTTGTGTCGCATCCTCGGGCTGAGATACCAACCGTGAGCCTCTCCTTAGAGGATAACCTCACTCCTATTCCCGATTCGCCTGATATCATTAGAGCTTGTGGTTCCCAAGTGAGGACTTCCCGGTGGGTGACCGGTACTACTCTCACTTGGGCTCGCTTAACTACTTAAGCCTTTACCACTAGACCACAAGCCCCATGATAACATACAAGTCAATATCACACACGTAAAATCTAACGAGAATACATGTTTCATGAATTTGAAGGATAACATAGATGTAAAATAATTTAATAAGTCACGATATATAGGGGCACAAAACCAAGGCTATATTTGGCGCAAAGCTTTGTGTTGCTTTTGGGCGATAAGCGGTGAGCAATAAGCTTTTTGATTTTTAGTGTTCGTTTGGCAAAAGAGCGGTGGGCTATGCTATTTTTTAGGAAATCACATTTTCTCAATGCTTCTTTTAGAAGCTGTGAGCAGTGAGCTGCGGCTACTGCTCACACCTTACTGATACTACTTAGTGCCCAAAAATGGGCTTTTAACATGGGTAAGGTGAATAATTAATTGAAGTGTCACAAAACCAACTTGGTTTGTTAGTTTAATATCCAGTACACTATACCACACAACCCACAATCTTTGTTAAAATTCAAACTAATTATAGTTAACTCAATTAACCTAAGACTACCCTGATAACAAGTCTCATCAACCCTCATCTTTCATGTCACATTAGTTTTCTCTCTTCTGCGATCTATAGACGACCTTTCAGACACAAAAATATACAAAACAAAAATACAATTTTACTTATTAAAAGTTAAAACACACACACACAAATAACCACACGACCAAGGTCGTCTGGACGACCCTCATTCCGAAAACCATGATCGACGACTTTTGACGACCTTAAAGCCATAACAAGGACGACCCTCAGTAACCTTCACAACCCAGTCGGTTGTGCCCCTTATTGTGGGTAGCCTTATAAAACATCGTGGTCACCACTGACATTTTGAGCGTCAACTCACTACAACATTCTTTATGACCAAGTTAATGTAATAAGGCGACAACAATTACCCAATAGACATACCTTAACTAAACACAAAAATATCACACAAAAATAATTTAAAAATAGACACTCACACAGAAACAAATAGGGAAGACTTGGTCAAGTATACGATCGAGTTATGAAAAAAGGGGGACCGACCAACAACATGTAATGGGAGGACGCGTCCTAGGTGGCGACCAACTGATCGAGCATTTAACCATCCATTACGGATGGTTTAAGCCCTCACTCACTCTCTACGAGTCTGTTTCAATACCATCTTCCTTATAGCCTTCATTCATGCCATTGTGTTCATAAACGTCGTCACCACTAAAAAAAACATAAAAAAACAGCTAGCAACGACCTGACAACATCATCGGTTACTAGTTCAATTGATTCAAGCTACTCAACCGGCCAAATCAAACCGACAACTCGGGGATTGATATACATGTGAATCGCTTGCTCGAAAAGATTTTGTTTTGGGGGTTCTTAATTTAGATTCTTAAATGTAGGAAGTGATACTTTTACTTAAAACTGGTCGCAACAAATATTACTATGTTGGAGGACTAACTGACAGTTGGTGTTTGTTTAAGCTTATTAGCTTATATGTTTTCGACTTATATTCTAGAATCTCACTTTTTTGGGCTTATTTTAAAAGTTGTGAGCTTATATAAGTTTGTGACCCCTGATAAACTTATATAAGCCTATAAGTCACAAAATAAGCCAAAATAATAGGCTTAAGGAAAATAAGCCGAAAATGAATAAGCTCATCTTTTATATAATAAAAGAATTACATTATTTCAGAGCAATTTTGCTCAAACATCTTATTGAAAAAAATAATAAACCAACGGTATTTATTGACATATGCAAAAATCGAGCAAATGTGATTGACAAATAAACAACAAAATTAAAGATCAATTTGGTCAATCTAATTAAATTTGTCTAATTTATAAAATATGCTAAAAACATATAGTGTTAACTTGTAGGAAAAAAAAAAAAAAAAAAAAAAAAAAAAAAAACCTTAAAAAAGGAGAGGATAATTAATAAAAATTTAGTTGTTAAATTTTGAATAAATACACTTATTAGTTTTCATGTTTATTAATAACTTCATAATTTAATAATACCCTCTATACTTTATATTCTGCAAAATAAAAAAAAAAAAAAAATCTTATTGTTCTTTATAAATATTACTCATATTATCAACATATATTAACTAATATATTTACAAACCAACTGACTTAGCTCAGTTGGCCACCTGAGTTCCTTCTGGAGCTTGGGGAGGGGTTTTACTTGAGTTCAAGTCTCGCAAGTGACAAAATATCCGGATTTTCCTCTTAGTGCGAAGCCGTGAGTTCTAGGTGTTTCCCTTCGCGGGTCTCTCCTAGTGGTTCGGGTCCCGGGGCCTGCCCGTTTGGATGGTTTAACTCGGGG
>LBNU01031274.1:65041-105625 GCA_014162995.1 Artemisia annua | reverse complement strand
TAGATGAAACATTCACCCAAACACAATCACAACATACACATCACATGATAATCAATAGTTAGGTTTCATTAGATCTAAGCAAACACAAAGTAAATTAGCCTAGCATGTTGAAAGAAAGACAAGCACAAGCATATATCACACAACACATAGACATATCGTATGAATAAAGACTTATCTTGGATTAAACATGCAAGTTAGAGGGCTTAGGATACCCTCTAAGGTCTGTAATACACGTACTAGGGTTTAACCCTAAAGTTCTCCACTCCAAAATTCGTCACCCAAAATAAGAAAAAACGTTCTATATATATAGAAAACGCGGGCTGACGGCGTCAGCCCAATAGGTGACGTCGTCAGTTCGGCGATTAGGGTTTCCTGACGGCCTTTATTGACGTGGTCATAATTGCTGGTTCCAGATCTGACGGCCTTGGTTGACGGCATCACAATTTACACTACGAACTCTCTGGATCGTCACGAGTCTTTTTTTCCACTTCTGACTTCACTTGTTCCTGACGGCGTCACTTAGTAGAGTGTGACGGCGTCACCTTCAGTAATCTTCAAGGTCTTTTGAGTTTTTGTTGTTTTCCGCACTTTTTCACTCCGAAAACGCCCGAAAATGCTTCTTTTGTGATTTTCCCTTCAAAAGTACCTAAAATGAGAAAAGAAACGACTTTGGGTGAACTCCAAACCAAAAACATACGACTTAGGACTCAAACCGACCCCTAAAAACGTAACATTTTTTGTCTCATCAGGTCTCGTTATTCATAATTCATACATACAACATATATATATTTTTGTACCAACTGATTCTATGGAACCTCAACAATCAAGCTACATCAAGCTCACACACTTACAAGCTCATATGCTCAGCCTCACAAGCTCAAAGCTTGAGCTGGTTGTCGAGTACACAGAAAGCACCAAACACCCTTAATGNTTGTCTCATCAGGTCTCGTTATTCATAATTCATACATACAACATATATATATTTTTGTACCAACTGATTCTATGGAACCTCAACAATCAAGCTACATCAAGCTCACACACTTACAAGCTCATATGCTCAGCCTCACAAGCTCAAAGCTTGAGCTGGTTGTCGAGTACACAGAAAGCACCAAACACCCTTAATGGGCTAAAGCCCATTAAACTCACAAGTGGTTGTGGCCTGTTCCACGGCCCAACACCACTCACTCTAATTTTAGCAAGGCCCAATATGAGTCCAAGAACCACCAAACCCAGTTGGAAGCCCACTAGACCCACCGAAGACCCAATGGGCCTTAACAGATCACTCTAGGCCCATTTAACAGTTAAATAAATTCGAAATAAGCTATAAGCTCTAATAAGCTACTGATAAGCTATCACAACATTTTCTAAGCTCCTGGGAACTTGAAACACTATTTGGAATAAGGTCATAAGCTAAAATGTTGGTTTGGACTAAAAATGCAAAGGATACAAAGTTAAAGGACTAAAACTGCCAACTTTGCAAACTAAGGGTTAAAACTGTAAATTTTGCAAACTAAGGTTACAAACATTAAATATAAGTTATTTTGAGTCATTTGTGTTAATTTGGAATTACAAGGACCTAAAATGAACAATTTATACTTAAAGGACTAGTTTTGCAAAGTTTCTAAAGTATAAGGACCAAAACTGTAAATTCTGTAAACTTGGTGTGAAAACAGTACATTTGAAATCTTTTTGTCATTTATTGACTAATTTGATATTATAAGTACTAAAAATGTAAATATACATTTCATAAGGACTAAAAGTGTAAACTTTGAAAGTACAAGGACTAATTATGTAAATACTGGAACAAGGGTGTCAAAACTGTTAATTTGACAAAGTAATGTTATAAAGGAAATAATTATAAGCTTGAGGTACTTGAATGTCATTTTTATAAACTTATGGGTTATAAATGTAAACTTTATAAAGTTTAAGGGTTAAAGTTGTAATTTCACTAAACTTGATAAAATAAATATTTTAATAAGAACTAACACTGAATAAATAAATTACCGAGATAATGGAAGAGCACTATTCACATATCTTATTGATATATCACTTTCACCAAGATCAAGGACTGAAAACTCTACACCCTGCTAGAGTGTACAACTCTATAAGTCTGGCACGACTTATCATCATCACACATAAAGACAAGATAATATTAAGTATAATATTATTTTTAGAGGTGGCAAAATGGTTGGGTCGGGTTGGGTTGCGTCTTGGGTCTTAGATGGGTATGGGTCTACAGTAAAAACTCCATAAATTAATACTCGATAAATTAATAAACTCGATAAAATTAATAATTTGTCCAGTCCCAACTTGGGACCAATGCAAATTTAAACCTCAATCGATAAAATAATAAGATAATAATTTTTTTGAAACACCAGTGTATATATATTAGTCCAAACGAAAATATAAATTAATAATTACCAAAAAAATTACAAAATTCTAAGATTGTTTCGTAAAAAATGAATCTATAGTCACTTGTTTTTTTGTTGAACTTCAAATCTATATTGATTTCATCTTTAAATCTCCATATTGCACTCAAGAGTTGGGGCGTTGCTTCTCGTATTGCAACAAAAAGTTGTGAAGAGTTGTTGCCGCTTGTAATGCTTCTTTTCGAGTGACCGGTTCCAAAGCTACTGAATCATCCTCAACTTCATCATCGACCGGATTTTGAATAGTATTCGNACAGGTTCCAAAGCTACTGAATCATCCTCAACTTCATCATCGACCGGATTTTGAATAGTATCCGCCACAATTTTTTCAATGCCTTGAACCTCGTAGCATTCATTAGTTTCACCAGGATAATCTAGCAAGTGATTCACATCCATTTTTTGCTAATAAAATACAATATTTCTTTGTTCCATCCATATCATTGTCTTTGAATATACATAATGTGTGTATCTTGCTAAACTAATAGATTATTTCTACGTAATATATATCTTGCTAAACTAATACATTATTTCTAACCATTTTTAAACCGCTGTTTTTAATTAACCTCTTTAAATTAATAAATTATTAATTTATCGATATAATAATAACTCGCTAAATTAATAAAATATCTTAGTCCCAACACCATTAATTTATAGAGTTTTTACTGTATCAAAAAGATCAAATAATGTATTCCGCTTTCATTTTTTGTGCAGTACGGATGTTTTGTTAAACACAACCCTATGGGTTGTGTATAAGCCTTCTATAAATATAAAATTAACATTTACTGAACACTTAATGAACCCTAAACATTTCATAATTAACATCACTTACCTCTTTTATAAAGATTAGAAATATATAATTATGGAATGTATGAGTTCATTAATTGACATTTTCATAAATTTGGTATGCTTACACACAACCCTATGGGTTGTGTTTAACAAAACCCAAATTATAATATTGTTTTTGATCATTTTGATAGTACGATACCTTAATAAGGAAACGACCTATAGTTTGGTAACCTTTTCACAATAAATTATATCTTTTATGAAATTCCACAATTAAGTTTGTTATTGTGCTCGATTGATTAGATAATGGTCCTTAAAGGCATTCGGGGTGTTTTGAGTTGCCTTTCGAAAGTTGAAACTTGCAAGACTCAAACATGAAACGCATGCTATGAATACAATGTTGTATAACTGAAAAGGATCAAGATCAATTTACGTTACTTACAACTATATCAAAATGTGGATTCTTTGAAAGACTCTAAAGTTTTCAAATCTTGTGTAAATTTATTCATCGAACCTCAAAATTTAGATCTGCAACAATATGCGGAGAGTTTTGCATTTTGACCAGCCAATTGGCATGGAAGTTTTGACTTTTGACCAATCACATTCCAAAAATAGTATCATGATTCATCATCATCATCCATGCCCTAAAAAACCTACACAAAATAATTCATTTCTGCACACACTTCAACCTTTTGATAAAAACTTTACTTGATATTATTCTTTTAGTTATCAAACGGTAAATGTCGCATCTCATTCGACAACCCCTGTCACTTATATACAATTACTGTACTTTAAACTAACATTCGTTCGAGTTTTTCATATAATTATCGGGTATCTCCGTAACTGTTTTTGACCTTTACTTGACCACTTCAAATATATACATAGGGAAATTTGAAGTTAAACCTTTATGTGAGAATATTAGGTGACTTACTTTGGTAATGGTTACTTGTTGCCGTAAGAAGAGTGATTTGATTGATTTGTTCAGTTTCTGTGATAATTAATACAGAAAGAGTTTGTCTAACGGGTGCTCATAAATCACTGGTTAGATGTTATTAAATAAACTCGGACTTTTCTTTTAAGTTAAAAAATTCATTTAATACACATTAGTTAAACATATAAATTATCTTAATTAAATGTAATTTATGATTTAATGAACTCAACGTTTCTTTTTTTATACGTCTAAAAACATATGTCTATGAGCACCCGTTAGACAAACTCATAAAATAAAATAACCAAGTATACGAATATGTCAAATATGCAAAGCACCTAAAGTTTTCATAAAGCGGATTTTTGGGGCATCTAAGAATTTAATTATTTTTAAATGCATGTATAAAGGATTAAAGACAAATGAGAAAAAAAGTACAAGGTAGTAACGTGTAACTTATATTGTTGTTGAGTGTGCGTGGGATCATCATTTATCAATGGGATTAAAAGATGATGTTACTTAACACAGACAAAATAATTGAGGCCTGTCTGTCAAAATTTAAAGTTGAGGGGCTGTTAATTAAGTTCATGACACAATCCAATAATATAATCTTAAATCTTCACATTAATCTTTTACCACTTGTCCAAAATTGCCCCCCAAACCATAGGCAACATGTTGGTAAAATGAAAGGCAACATTGCAGTTTAATATACTTTTATACACTTTTCTTTCTTATTACTAGTGTTATACAAGTGACCACACATGTATCGTGAAAATACATGTCTGCATTTTAAGATTTTATAAAAATGAAAAACGGTTGTCACTTTGATTGAAATAAATATGTTTCTGAAATGCGATGCAAGGATAACAATGACAAATGTATAAAGTTGTTTTTATCAATTCATTATGGTCATCCATTGGTTATGATAAACGGTGATTCTAATAAGTAACTAGTCGCATCAATAACACAAACAAAATATGAGTTCAAGTCTTGTCTAAAACAGTGACTTATATGGTATAGATGTGTGAAAACGTTGTCGTTCTAAAAAAACTACCATATTACCAAATTAACATATTATGAATAATTAGGTAACTACAATTTCATGGATTAGTTCAGTTAAATTGTACTGATGATGAGTAAGTTATGCTAAAAGGTAAAAGGTAAATAATTGTCTAAGAAGAGCAAATTATCATCATAATACTCTGTGTCATTCATTACTCTTCATATAGATGAATCATGTGATCATGTGTTGCAATGTTTGAGATATGAAAACATTTGTATGTACTCAGTACTGCTCCGTACAAATTTATTCTTAGACTAGAAGTAAGGGTCACAACGGCTCACCAGCTTCACCTTCCATATCAGAGTTACTTCAGCTTTCTTTCTCATTTCACCTCCTCTCACCTTTCATCCGCAATGGTCACTACCCCCTCATCTTTAGTTAAAATACTCACTTTATACAAACATATTGAAGTATAAACTAAATATAGGGGTCTTGGTGTAATACTTAGAAAGTCATGTATGTATTATGTAAAGTTTGTGAACCCACTGTATTGGGCTGGGTCATAATGGGTATAAACGGTTATATAGTTTAGGTAGGGTTAGTATAACGTTTAGAAATAGTTGTGTCGATTACTTTTGGTGAAACGTTGTATCAGTTTAAGAAGCAGCGATTCATCAAGTATAAATAGGATAGGTTTTGTAAACAAAGATCAGTTGTAAGTTGTAAGATATAATTCATTCAATCAATCAATACAATTCAGTTTATATTATCCTTCTGTTACAAGTTTCTGTCTCAAACTTTTGTTCCATTCAATTTCTATTGATTCTTGAAGAATAACAACTTGCGAAATCAGAAGAAACCAACATTTGGTATCAAGAGCACGTTCGATTCCGGGAAGCAAAGTACGAAGAACGAGTATACAGAAAATCAATCAAGTAAGAAGGAAAGAAGAAAGAAGGATACCTGTTCATTGAAGAGATCAAACACATAAATGGTTGTAACCGGAGTTTGATCAGAGAAAGACAAACACAACCGGTTTATTGAAACCACCGATTGTGGTTACCCAAATTGAGAAGGCATCGATTGAAAGAAAAGGAAACAATTACCTGTTATCAATCGATCAGAAGGAAGAAGAAGACAACGCGTGTGATTCGATCAAGGATCCAGAAATCGAACATCACAGGACGAACAAGCAAGTAAGCACACATCAGGAAGCAAATCGAAAGGAACCATTGTGTTTTTCAATCGGAAGCATAGTAGTTGTCAGAAAAGGAATAAAAGCATCACCAGGAACCCACCAAGAGAAAAGGCTACGGGTTTTTTTTATCAAACCCACCAGGTTCCATTAGTTTTAGATTTTAGGCATAATATTGATATATATAGATACATATATATTTTATAGATCTTAAAAGAAAAGTTACTTCCTTTATATTTAAGTTAGTACTTTTCAAGGCTTTTAAAGTAAGAAAGTAAGAAAGAAACCTATTGTTTTCAAAATTCTAGCGTTTCAAAGTAAGTAAGTAAGTAAGTAAGTAAGTGAAACTTTAACGTTTCAACGTAAGTAAGTAAGAGAAAACCTAGTGTTTTTCAGAAACATTAGATTTTCACCCCGTAAGAGAAAACTTAGTGTTTCACCCCGTAAGAGAAACCTTAGTGTTTCACCCCGTAAGAGAAGCCATAATGTTTCACCCCGTAAGAGAAACCACGGTGTTTCAAATCAAGTAAGAAAGTACGCAAGTAAGAAAGCAACAAAGTATGACAAAAGGAGAATCATCTACAGCAACTCGTGACCAAAACATAGCACTTTAATGTCCAAAACTCACCGAAACAAACTACACAACATGGGCAATTATGATGGAGACAATATTGAAGGCATATGGTATTTGGGAAACGATAGTTGCAAAAGAAGGATAAGCAAAAAATGAGAAGAAGGAGAACACATCAATGGCAATGATCTTTCAAACATTGCCAGAAGATGTTTTAATGCAAGTTGCACAGTACAAGACTGCGAAGGAAGTATGGGAATCAATTAAAGTACGTTATATTGGAGCAGACCGAGTTCAGAAAGCACGCCTACAAACTTTAAGAAGCGAATTGGAGACCTTAAAAATGAAGGCCGATGAAACCGTGAATGACTTTGCGGGAAAATTGGGAAGCATAAGAGGCAAGTGTAAAAGTCTTGGTTCTAATCTTAAAGACAAAGTACTAGTAAGAAAGTTGTTGAACTCAGTTCCAAAGAAGTTTCTACCAATTGTGGCATCCATCGAGCAATATTCGGAAGTTGATGAAATGTCATTTGAAGAAGCAATGGGAAGAATAATAACTTATGAAGAACGCCTCAAGAGTCAAGATGAACCGCAAGAAGATTACCAAAGCAAACTTCTAATGGCAAGTTCAAGTAATCAAGGACGTGGTAGAGGTCGAGGAAGAAACTTTAGTAAAGAAGAAAAAGGACGTGGAAGAGGTACAAGTCGAGAACAAAGCAAGAAAGAAATGAGATGCTATGAATGTGGTGAATTTGGTCACTTTGCATACGAATGCACCAAATGGAAGGATAAAGACAAAAGGCAAGAAGCACATCTCATTTACCAAAGCGACGAAGAACCAACGTTGTTGTAAAGACAAATCAAGAATGAAGACCTTTAACTATATTTAGTTTAAGGGGGAGTATTGGAGTATAAACTAAATATAGGGGTCTTGGTGTAATACTTAGAAAGTCATGTATGTATTATGTAAAGTTTGTGAACCCACTGTATTGGGCTGGGTCATAATGGGTATAAACGGTTATATAGTTTAGGTAGGGTTAGTTATAACGTTTAGAAATAGTTGTGTCGATTACTTTTGGTGAAACGTTGTATCAGTTTAAGAAGCAGCGATTCATCAAGTATAAATAGGATAGGTTTTGTAAACAAATATCAGTTGTAAGTTGTAAGATATAATTCATTCAATCAATCAATACAATTCAGTTTATATTATCCTTCTGTTACAAGTTTCTGTCTCAAACTTTTGTTCCATTCAATTTCTATTGATTCTTGAAGAATAACAACCTGTGAAATCAGAAGAAACCAACAAAACATACCTCACAAAATACCTCACACTCCCAAATCTAATAAAGGATACCCACTTTGCACAAATGCCGAGAGATGAGCATTGTCACCGTTCGTCCATCTTTTTGCTCTTGGTCACGCGTGAACCAGCCCCATGTAATGGGGTAGCGCATGAGGTGTGCACCTCACGGGTGACAAACCCGTACCATTACTTTTAGTCTTAGGTTCCTTTCGAAAAAGATAATCTTGCCAAACATACTTGTTTTTCCCTAATCAACAAAAAATTAAACCTTTTTGCTTACTATAAAAGTCTTTTATAGAAAAATTAGGTGTTATCTTGAAGGTAATAAGTCCCGATCCGTTTGTAATTAAGAGTTGCTATTATAAGTTCCCTTAGTGCCTTGATATACAAGGAACATTATTTCACTATCTAAAATGCGTTCTCTTAAAGTTTTCATAAAACCGATATATTAAGTGAAAAAAATAAACTAATGCTCTTCACAACTTCACATCGAAAAAAGAAAAAATCGCAAAGACAACGTAGTTGCCAGTTCGACATATCGTGAGTCTGACTATGATACGACCCGGTTAGGGGTTGTATCGGGATAGGGCACCACTTCAAGCGTGTGCTGGCTCCGTCAGAAATTAGAAGAAAAGAACTAGAGATTTGTTTATCATAAACTTTGATTGATTGATTATAATAAATGATTACAAGAGTATTTATAAGACAAAGTAGGATAAACCCTAAGACCTAAATAGACCATGAGCTCGGCCCAGGCGTATCATTCCCCACTCCTTCAAAACCACCTTGCCCTCAAGGTGTTGTCTTAAAACATTCTTAATTGACTTCCCTAAATAAACATGAAAACTCTCCTAAACAAAGACACGTAAATAAAGATAAATTATATGACATAATCTTTATGCCATACGTTTGGACTTCTTTAGTCATTTGAGCAGTCCGTCCTCCTGCAACATTGGCGTAATCCGGGATCCCATAATCTTCTTTGAATTGCAACCTTCGCCTTTTTCTTCTTTCGTATTCCTTTGTCTTGGACATAGCACAACACCATTCTTCCATCTTCCGCTACCCATGCCATAACACTCCGCACTCCTTCAAAGATCACCTTGCCCTCAAGGTGATACGAAGAATATGCAGATTGAGAATCCGCTAGTTCCTCGCTTAAATTCAAATTTATTTCATCCAAACAACTATCAAATTTACCACCTCCATCCTTAAGTGTCGATATCACTCTATTCAACTCATCCTCGCCAACCTTAAGCGCTTCGCCACCACCTATAACCTCTTCAACTCCAATATACTCATCAGCATTCAATGACCCTTCAGCCTTAGGTGCAACAAATTCACCCTCTAATGGTAGAATGACATCTATTTTCTTTTCAACGATGTGCTCTTTCTCTTCCTTTGCAATTGTCTCAAAACGAACCTCGGTGATACAAGTTTTGAAGAAGTCTTCTCTCAACGAGAGCACCAGTTGATACGACCCGTTAAGGTAGTATCGATAGTAGCACCCCTTCAAGCGTGATGCGAGCTCCGTCAGAAAAGAAGAAGACCAGAGATATTTTTAATTAACTGAAAACTTGATAATTTCATTCATACGATGAGCTTAAATACTCGAAACAAGATAATCCCAAACGAAACAAATACTTATCCTAACATGATATGACTTGAACACAGACTCAACACATATCCTAAACACTTCGACACTTATCCTAAACAGAAAGATAATTNGGCTCGTTTAGGCTCGCGAGCCTACTCGAGCTTTTTGTATAGAGCTCGGGCTCGAGCTCGATTATTAAATGAGCCCAAACTTAGGCTCGAGCTCGGGCTCGAGCTCGTTTAGGCTCGGCTCATTCAAGCTTTTTCCCGATCCGATCCCGAGCTTTTCACGAGCGGCTCGGCTCGTTTCCACCCCTAGTTTTTCTCTTGTACCTGTTTATAGCAAAACGTAATGCTAAATTAGAAATTGCAGTGCATATGGATAAAGGTGAAGCATTGTTTCCAGTTTTAACTGGGAGGCAACGAGGGTTATATACCTTACTCCTTGTTTGTGTGACTAGTTTAAGAAAAAGATAGACAAGATTTAAAAGGATACTAGTTAGTTGTGTGAAAATTTTTGTGGGTTTTGAATGTGTTGGCAATGATGATGGTGGTTTTTTTCATACCGGAGGTGTTGTTGGTAAAGGTAAAGGGGAGGCAGATGAAATTGATAAGAAAGAGTAAAAAGACTAAAAATACCCTCCATGTGGGTACCACATATTGAACTTAATGAATGTTAACAAAGGCTATTAAAGTGAATGACCAACGATACATAACGTTTCGCATATGGGGACGGACGAATCAATTTTTTGTTTTAAAGGACGAAACTCGTCGGTCAACGCAAACCACAAGGACGAACAGTGTAGTTTACTAAAAAATAAAGCATGTTGATTAATTCAGTTATAAAGCTAAAACTTGCAAGAACTAAGATTTAGAACAAAAAGTACACCTGTTTTAACAAAACTTTGCGAACTAGACAAAAGACCAACTAAAAGTCGAACCTTTATCGAACAAAAACACAATCTATGATCAACATATAGCTCTCATACCAATTATTAGGTCACTAACGTTGTATCATTACACACATAAGATAAATCGAGAGTTTTAGAGAATGAAAGTATAAATACCATATATTATGGACCAAAATCAATGTAACTGTTTAAAAGCTAAGAACTGTGATCGCTAAGGCCCCATTTGGTTCGTTGTAATTGGACGTAATTTGATGTAATTGTAATTTGATTACATTACGTAGTGTGTTTGGTTTACATAACGGATGTAATTGTAATTCAAATTACATTACGTAGGCCGTTTGGTTTGCAATGTAATTGTAATTCAATACTTCCAATTACATCAAGGGAGGTAATTCAGATTACATAGCAAGTTGGATGGAAAGTTTTGAATGACGTTGTAATTCAGTATTTTACAATTCAAAGTATCAGTATTTATAAAAATATTATTATTATGATTATTAAAAAATTATTATTATTATTATTATTATTATTATTATTATTATTATTATTATATTACTTTTAATATTAATAATATTTTATTATTATTAATATTATTATTATCATACTATTTAATAAATATTATTAAATGATTTATTATTTAATAAATAAATATTATTATTTTATTATTATTAATATTTTATTAATAATATTAATATTTTATTATTATTATTATTATTATTATTTTGTTTTATTATTATTATTACTACGTTTATTATTAATAATATTTTATTATTATTAATATTATTATTATTATATTATTTAATAAATAATATTAAATGATTTATTATTTAATAAAAAATAATATTATTATTTATTATTACTAATATTTTATTAATAATATTAATATTTTATTATTATTATTGTTTTAGTTTAATATGATTATTATTATTATTATTATTATTTTTATTATTCATAATATATTATTATTATTATTATATTATTTAATAATAATATTAAATGATTTATTATTTAATAAATAATAATATTATTATTTTTTATTATTAATATTTTATTAATAATATTAATATTTTATTATTATTATTATTTTATTTTATTATTTATTATTATTATTATTATTATTACTTTTATTATTAATAATATTTTATTATTATTAATATTATTAATATTATTATTATTATTATTATTATATTTAATAAATAATATTAAATGATTTATTATTTAATAAATAATAATATTATTATTATTATTTTATTATTATTATTATTATTATTATTATTATTATTATTATTATTATTATTTTCTGAATTACATTACGAGTTAACCAAACACAATGACAGATTTCATCAATTACAATTCCAACAGATTACAATTACAACACATTCCAATTCTTTGAATTACAATTCATTTAAATTACAATTCCTTCTAAAGATTACAATTCCTTCAAAAACATTCTGCGAACCAAACGCACCCTAAGAATATACAAAATGAGATGAATTCTCTTTTTAATTTTTATGCAAGCGAAAATAGCAATTAGGTATACCATCGTTTTTGGAGAGTTACCAGCCGAATAATAAAATGAATGTGTGGTTGGGAGTGTAGTGGGTTTAGTAGACTAATAAAATATGGGATGTGTTAACCAAGCACCCCCTATGGGGGAAGTACAAGCACCCCCTAGTGGGGCCCACCTGACACATGTAAAAAAACTATGATACCACTCACTCTAATTCCATCATTTTCTAGATTATGCTTTGATATTATTGGTCAAACAATGTTATGTTTTGACAATTAGGTTGAGATAAGTTAAAAGTTGGAATGCATAATCATGTTCATACAAAAATAGACTCATAGTTTTGAACATCCATTCATGAACTTGAAATCGAATTCACAAACAAGGTTATATATATGTTTTGACAATTAGGTTGAGATGGGTTAAAAGTTGGAATGCAAATAGAATCTGAGTTTTGAACATCAATTTACAAACTTGAAATCGAATTGTTTGGTAAGAAAAAGCTTAAACAATTTAAGACTTATTGTAGCATTCATCATGATATTGTAAGACACAAATTTACTTATGATTTATGAACCCAGTATCTATTAAATGCTACGCTGATATGTGATTCACCCAGGATGTCACTATAATATACGTGTTTGTAGCAATCCGTTACATATCGGTAAATGTGTGTGTACATCAGTATGAGGATATGCTTTGGATGCATCTACAATCACATTTATGAAAGATAGAATATAATGTTGAAGATTTGTCTATATGGTTGATCGATTAACTGATATTATACCTATGTCATAAGTCAAATGCACGTCTATATCAGTCACAGTGTCACACTAACAAGTATACAAACGAAAGGAACAAACGGAAACCAACGAAGTAATGCCACAAGCTAAAGCTTGAAATAATGGTTAAAAGCACATTCACATTCACACTTATAAACGATAAAAGGTTACAAGTTTTGATTAGAAAGACCATGATTGTTATATGAGGGAGAAATTCGTGTGGGTCTCGGAATTTCACGTGACGCTCATTGACTTTTGCGACACAGTGTTAATTTTTATAAAAGGCTCGACTTTTGCAAAATGCACATGGTATAAGTTTGTGTCTCTGGTATTGTTTGTTTTTCCCTTAGAAGGACCTGATCATTTGTGTGTTAGTTCCGTCCCTGGACTAATATCAATCACACCATTTAATTCTCCCAACATAATATTAGATCAGAAACTTGAAAAATGAAACAAAATATACCATAGATTATTATACCAAATAATATTTTGGATTTTCATTGAACTAATAATTTCTGAAGCTTCAGAATCAGAAAATAAGATATATATTTTGGTGTCATACACTTGTCATATTAAACTACTTTAAGTTAACATACAACTAAAGTGCTTAAAATGTAACTCAACTTCTTTATAATAATCAAAAGATCAGCAAATTTGAGTTTCTAAACTAAAACTCAAAGTAATTAGACTCCAGCCATCTCAAACATGTTTTTCTAATCTTTATCAAGAAAAAATTTAAAAATTGTAAAATGTGAGGTAATAATACTTCTAATTTTCTAAAAGCATTATGCAAGTTTGAAAATTTTGACATTGTGGCTTTCACCATTATATAAGAAACATATAAGAAAAGGCTAGAATTAGTACAGAATGGATGTTGTGCCATCAAATGTTGGTGGGACAACACCTAATTTCATTGTATGAAAGATGATATGGAGCTTGACTAAAATGTGGTTAGCATTGTTTTGGTCCCATGCATTAGGTAAACAAAGGTGTCAAAGATATCAGATAAGTGTGAGGTTTCCCTACCAATTCATACATTACTGTGTAGTTTTGGGATATGAATGATATTCAATCAATTAGCCTGAATAAATACTATAAAAGCTACATTGTTTCAGAATCTTTTCTTGTTTGTAATACTCAAGAAGGTTAAAAATATAATTATTTAAGGGATAATCAATTTATAAATGTATCTAACTTGTCACATTTTTCAGTTCTGTATAGCGAAGAAATTTTTTGTATATTCATGTAACAAACTTTCAAATTTCGTCACTTTGGTGTAATATGTTCATGATAGGATGCACCATACAAGACTATGATAATCCGGAAAGACTTTGGCTTGACGCCTATTTAATCAAACAAGCAAAGGACTTTTCTGGAGTAGACGGAGATTTTGCTTCACAATGTCGAATACATAGGTTTTGTTCATCGAACAGTATTAATAATCTTTGTGCACATTTTGTAGTTGTTTCACATATGTCTAGACTCTAGAGAATGCCACTCAAGATCTAAAATTTTGAGTCCCTTTACAAATATCCTTTTGTGGTAGTACTTGATTACCTCCCAACACTTGTCTCACTCGTATTCCCCCTCTCTTGGGGCCTCTGCACTTATTGGACGACGCGCACATGTAGTGATTTATTGATAATACTATGTACCCGAGACTATGTGATCAATTAGACAATTATGCCTAGAACGAAAATTATGATGGACCATGAATCCCTAACAAGTCTAGCTGTAATAATCTCTTTAGAAATCAAGATGAAATGGAAAGAGGTCAAGAGGTGGACTAGAAATTTCACAAGACTAGAAAATAAATTTGACGATGAAGCTTCAGTTAATGGGTTTTATTGCAGACACATACTAGTATGCTAACACTTATAAACCAATGAAACATTATTACAATGAAATCTATTTAGATACCAGGAAGCGTAATGTCAACTATGTAAAGCATGGCCAGACGTTGGGTCATTCGGTTAGCTAACATGAGCGCGACACGTGACAACTTTACAATGGTTCATAACAAAGTCTCTGGTAATATTAGTAAGTAATTTATAATATTCCATTGTAATGACAGTATTACTTAGCTACTTCAAATTTTTTTGCTTTATACAAGATAAATGTTGGGTAACTGTAAATAGTTTAAGATAAAGGGTTTGAGACATGAAAAAAAAGAAGAGACAATGCATCATTAGGTGGTCGGTTCAAGGAAATATGTGTTGGGCTTTTGCTTTGACATTCTCTTACACAAAAGACATGGTCCCTGCAATGCAAATTCCTTCTGCAGCTCAAGTTTTTAAACCAAAGTAACAAACCCTGTGCACGTGCACCCTCATGGCTCCTTCACTTTACATTCAACCAACTGTTTGCTACTGGACTAAAATAGTGTATAAAATGCAGACCTCAGTTTTTATTGAATATAATAAAAGTTGAGTAAAGGGTTTGGTTAGTTTACATGTTTATGATATTTTCATAATGTCCATCATTATATTGTTCCCTTGACCTAAACCCAAGGTGGGCACACTGGCCTAAAGCATGTGGGCACTTGGTGAATGTAAATTGACCACCACTTGGGTAACAGTAAGAGGAAACTAGAAGTGGTTCAACTGTTCCAGTTGAAAGAGGAATGTGACTCATTCACATCCCACTCCTGTAAACATCACTTATTTGGATTGGGGCATATGCATTGCATCAGAAAAGACTAACGTGAACCATGAGCAAAAAACTACATCATTACATGCTCAAAAAACAACGGTGGACCAGACTGGTGACTGAAGAACTCGATCAAATGCTTTTGAACATCATCACATCATCACGCTAGGCTAGTGCCAGGGTCCACGAGTGAGGTCATTTGATTTTGAAATGAACTTGTTACAAAAGCAAAATACCAAAAACGAAAAGACTAAGATCTAAACTATGGCCGGCAATAGATAGAGTCAAATAACCTACAGTACCTTTTATTTCAAATAAATTGAATGAGCATCCGTTTAAGCTTTTACATCAGGGACTAATAAAATTGCACTAGAAAAGCATTACTATTGTCATTTCAAGAGCATATCACCTTTCGTATAAGATTTGCAGATTCCAGCCTCTTAAATTACAATCTTTACTTTGCATCTTGCCGTAATCTGTAAATGACTCATCCTGAAGCAGCCCTGACCTTAGGGATGAAAGCACGGAAACGTATTTGGTTCATCAAAGTCCCCTCTTGTAGCTCAAAATAATTTCCTTGTCCATCTGAATATAAAGAGATGATAAATAATTCAAGCAAGTAGTTCGTGCAAATACAGCTCAACTAGATAAAATTTTCTGTTATAATGAACTTACAGATTTTGCAAGCTCTTGAGCTTTATCGTCATCAAAACCAAGTGTGGCCATTATCTTGTGACCAGCTGATTCCTTTTGTGCCCAGATTCCCAGAAGCAAATGGGATGTTGTCACTTCTCCAGTTTCCCCTGTTAAGGGGACACTTCAAAATGTCAGAAATATGGAAGACAAAACTGTCAAAAGTGAGTCCCAGTTTATATCAGAACGGCCTTGTTAAAAGCACATATCAAGAGGGTAACAGAAGACAACAAATCATAAATTATCGTTTTCTGAAATAAATGTATAAACTGCAGAATAACAACCTAACAACTATAAATTAGCCATAAATGAAACAGGAAAAGGGAGTATTTCTAGCAGCACACAAGCTTAGGTGTGCAGCCAAGGGTAAGGAAGGAGTCTTTGTGAACAAGAAGACAAGCTAAAGGGTTAAACACAAATTTGTTTTTTTTTGCCCCAGCAGCAAGCTAAAGCTAAAGGATTAAGCTTGCATGTTCCCATAAAATAAACAAAACTTATAGCACCCAACTGACTAAAATCTAACAATAAATTTATCCTAAATGTATCATGTTATGACAGTTGTAATCATCCTTCATGGAAGGAAAGGGCTTCAGACATATAACGCCACCATAGGCTCTGTCTCCCTCCCCTTTCCCAAACAAACCCACTCCACTATGCTCACTAGTCGCCACTTAACCACCTACAGTGCAACCTAGTTCCACAATACTACCTTTCATATGTAGGTTCTGCTTACGGGTGTGATCGAGCTGAGTCGAGCCAAGTACTACAAAGCACGAGCTCAAAACTCGGCTCGAGCTCGACCAAGTTTTAAATTTAAAGCTCGAGCTCGACCGAGTTTTAAATTTAAAGCTCGAGCTCAACTTGTTATCAAAAACTCGAGCTTGAAACTCGACTCGAGCTCGATTGAGCCTTAAAGTTCAAGCTCAAGTTCGATAAAGAATCGATATTGTTGAGCTCGACTCGACTCATATACTTATATATAAACGATAAAAGTGAAATATAGCATAAGCTCAAAAGGCTCACGAGCCTAACGAGCCGAGTATTTTGAAACTCGAACTCAACTCGGTATCATACTCTAGTATCTCAGCTCTACTTGATTAAATCGAGTCAATCTCAAGTAGCTCACGAGTTGTCTCGTCTCATTTACACCCTAGACTGCTAGACAAGTGTATGTCATTAAGATCATGGTGGTAGGACAAGCACAGCTTACTATCATCGTGGTATGAGCTGGGAGAATAGGATAAAGACATTCTCATGCTATGGAACTTATTTACTAAACATGTCACTGGTGGGTGCTGATTAATGGACATAGAATATGGCTTTCACGGTAGTACATGAGGTCCATTAGCCATCCATAGGTGCTCGATGAGCTCCACCAATTTCAAGGCACAATCAAGGAAGTTTTGATGGAACTATACTAAAGCATTGGAGGAGTAAAATGGTCATACCGATGCTCAAAACAGTCATGATTCCTTATATGCAGATCAAAAACTCAGATTCCTTCAGAAACCAAGCCAAATTGATTTCACATTCAAAAAGCCTGAAGCAGAATAACGATGGAAGTCTAGAATCCCCAAGAATTTAAATAATCAACATATTATTTATATCAGCAACTACATGCTTTTCTGTCTATTCAGTTCAAAGTAGTGGGGTGCATTCTTATAGATACTATTTATAGATAGTGGTCTGGAAGTTTATTGATAATCATTAATCTCAACGACGATGCTTCACTGGGAACCAAAAGAGGATTTGCTCATGTGGGGTGCATTCTTTCTCATTTCTTTTTCCCATTTATCTTCCTAGTTTCTTGTAACAAAGTAATACAATGTGTTTCAAAATAAATACAAAGTGCTACAAGAAGAATATCATATAGGGGCATATAGTAATATGTAGACACCACAACCATATCTTATGAATTAGTAACTGAAAGAGGGAAAGATAAATAAACAAGAATACTCGTGCTCCAATACAGGGGCGTGAAAGTATACCTGACTTAAGTTTCTCATTAATTGCCCAATCAATGGCTTTCTGAGCTGGTTCAGTCAACGGGGGATGCTCAGGACTGAAAATATACATGTCGGATTTTCCAAGTAATTTTACAGTTTCTTCACGCACTTTGAAAAGTGTTACACCACTTTCTCTTAATAACTTTGCAGCAATACTAGTTCCTGAAAAAAAGGAGTAAAATTCAGCAAATAGTTGAAGTGATGCCACTGCAAAACACCTAGGCTCCTAACGAACTACCAATTTTGGAGGTTTTGGGAGAACGTTCAACGCGAAAATCGAAAATAAAATAAAAAATTAGTGTAATGACAGAACCATAAACACATATGTGTTGAACATAAGCAAGTTACACTAAATGATGTAGGCACTAATATGAACATCCAAATCTACACAAACAATTGGTCTGAAACAGAACACAAGCAACGAGTTGTCTATCTTAAGTACATCTATAACCTTAATCGTTTCCAAGGTGTGGGTTCATTATTAATTTATAGAAAACACACATCTTCGTAAGTATAACATCAATGAAGATATAGGGGAACAACCAAACCCACCAGGATCATCCTTCTGCTAAAATCGATAGTTTATGTTTCCATGAATTAAAAAAGTTTCATCTTTTGGGACACCACATATGAAGTTTAAACATAGACGTCTATGGAACATAATATCCATCCCTTTAACTTTAAGTAAAAGAAACCTACAAGGTTAGCTAAAATCATAATATACATTTTTTTTTTTTTGTTCATTTAGACAAATGACAAACAATTGCTCACGACTATTGTTAACTAGTACTTGTCTTAAAACGCACTAGAAGATTCATGGACTAGTCTACCAAATGATATTAAAGTTGATTACACATAATCAATTTATAGAAAGTTACAATGCAAGTACCAAAGGAAGTTATCAAACTGACCTTCAACCAATATACCCATCAACAAGGCCTCGGTACCGGTACTATTAAACTTGAGCTTCCTGGCTTCCAATTCACCCATTGCAAACGACTTTATAAACCTAAATGACCATCTTCACACACACAAAAACATCAACACTGTCAGCTAAACCAAAATGACGATAACATTAGTACTAAGAAGATATTCGGATTAGCTTTTTTGTTGGGCTTAAACTGGAAAAGCCAATAAGCTCATTTTTCATTGTGTGTGAGCTTATCAACCAAAGGTCATGGGACTTATTAAAGGGTGTGTTTGGTTTTAGCTTATTTACCCCGCTTATGGGCTTATTTTCTTTTAGAAAAGCCGACAAGCACACTTTTTGAAGCTTATGACCTTATTAACTTGAGCTTATTGGCTTAAGCCAATAACCTGAAGGTAATAAGCTCTAAAGAGTGAGTTTATCGGCTTTTCCAAAAGCAAATAAGCTCATAAGCGGGGTAAATAAGCTTATCTAAACACCCCCTTAAATAAGTGGTAATTTCAGAAGCCATTAAGGGGGTGTTTGTGTAAGCTTATATAATGGGCTTATGAGCTTATTTGACTCAAATAAACCCAAACCAAGTGTTTGGCTAAGCTTATATAAGGGGATTTTGATAAGCCTAAAAATTGTGGCTTTTTAAAGAAGGGTCAGGCTTATATATCATGCTTCATTACAAATTACCAATTTACCTTTAAGGTTCATAATACTTGAGTTTATCAGCTAATTAAACATAAGCTAATCCAAACACTCACCATAAGCTAATAAACTTATGATATATAAGTCATAAGCTGCTTATATATAGTCAAACACCCCCTAAAATTGAGCTTATCGGCTCTTTTTCTAAAATCTCAATAAGCCGATAAGAGAGGCTAATCCAAACACCCCCTAAAATTGAGCTTATCGGCTCTTTTTCTAAAATCTCAATAAGCCGATAAGAGAGGCTAATCCAAACACCCCCTAAGCTTGAGCTTATCGGCTCTTTTTCTAAAATCTCAATAAGCCGATAAGAGAGGCTAATCCAAACACCCCCTAAAATTGAGCTTATCGGCTCTTTTTCTAAAATCTCAATAAGCCGATAAGAGAGGCTAATCCAAACACCCCCTAAGCTTGAGCTTATCGGCTCTTTTTCTAAAATCTCAATAAGCCGATAAGAGAGGCTAATCCAAACACCCCCTAAGCTCAAAACTTCAGAAAAAAAAAAAAAACTTACTTAGCTGATTTCTCAGTAGCTTCCTTTTCCGGCAACCTACAAAAAAAACAAATTCCACAACATCAATTCACCTTACTTTGACTTTTAAAAAGTCAAACAACTCAATTTTGACTTTAAAAAGTCAAATAAAAACTCACGGAGGTGCAGGAGTAGAAGCAACAGAAGCAGCAACGATGGGAGAGGTCTGACGGCGTGAAACTGACGGCTGAACTGAGAGATTAACTCCGGTGAAGGATGAGGTGAAAACGGTGATGAAATTGGGGGATGAATTGTGTGAATGGGTGGAAAATGAAGGGGTGATTGGTAATATAACTGATTGGCTAGCCATTGAAATGAAACCTAGAAAACACTGTTGCTTGTTGGTTAATGTTGTTACCTGTTTATGTTTTTTGGGTTGTAAGGAAAAGGATAATAATAGGAGGAGGAGTGTTTGGCGTGAGGTTTTAGAAGTGTTGTTAACAGGGACCGAAAGTGATTTTTTTTTTGTTTGTTGCGAGGGGTTGCTTGTGGATTTTATGTTTGATTAAGGATGATTAGGTTGACTAATGTAGGATTAAATGGGAAGAAAATTTTAAAAATAAAAATAATAAATATTTGAGATTCATCAATTTTATTTAGATGCATTTTTAGATTTCCTTTGTTTTTTCGAATGTGTTTACCTATTCATTTGCAAATCATGTCTACAGAGGAAGACATATATCTAAAGTCATCATCTGCAATGAAGAAGATCGTTTGTTTATAAAGGCTGAGATGGGTGGTGGTTGGAGATGAGTGTGGTAACATGAGAGAATGAGATGTAAGGTTTGTGTTATGAATTGGAGAAAAGTGAAGGATAATGTCTAAAATTTGAAATATATGGAGGGGGAAAAAAAAGTTGCATATACTTTCATAAAGTTAGGTGAATCTTGTGTATTTTTCGTCCTCTACGCGTTAAATGTGTTGCTAGTACTAATTTGCCTCATTTTCACTTCAAATCGCTTTCGAAACTAATTGGGATGCATCTAAATGAACAAAGATGCATCCAATTCGAGTCGGTGCATCTCAAATGTGTGGTTATAGTTAGTTTTCATTTTTCTCATTTTAAAATTTTTTCTTACTGAATCTACCCTAGGTTGATCTAGATAACGTATTCATGATTATAAGATAGATATAGGTTTATTTATGAAACAGTCCTATAATACATGGCTTATCGAGCTTCAAGCTTGAGTTCAACTCTAGAAAACAAAATTGAAATATTTCACAAGTCAAGTTCAAGCTTATAAAGGCTTGTCACGAGTTTGTTGTCAAGCTTTTCAAGAAAAGAAAAAAAACTAGAGTCGGATGATGATGTTCTTTGAGCCGAAAACTAGCTTTTGTAATAAACGTTCGTTGAGCAATCTATGCAAGCTAAATCTAAGCAAAATGTCTTTGAAATGAGATCGGCTCGGTTGCATCGTTAGTAGTATTAACAACATAATCCACCAATGATTACAGGGTTGTTCAACCATATGTAAGATGTGTTGGATTTTCAAAAAGAGATAGAGTCGTGATGTACCTTGCACCTACGTAAATCGAGAGTAAGACCTAATTGAGTTATCTCATTTACAAGCCTTAAATATGTTTGGTTTATTTCAATTTGTAAAATTTATAAGTATCAAACAAATATCTATATGGCGAATGATAATAATTTATTTGTTCAAGTATCCTTGCTAACTAAACAATATCTTTGATAATTTGTTTCTAAGGGGACGTTTGGTACGGCTGAATCAAGGAGAATGGAAACGTAGTAGAGAATAAAATTGTGGAGAAAGAGAATGACAATGAGAAACAATAAATGATTCCACTGTTTGGTGAAAAGTAGGGAATCGAAAGTTGAAATGGCCTATAAAAATGCATGCTACATGTTTGATAAAATGCCAAGCCAAAATCTGTAAATAGGTATTCATTGAGCTCCATAAACATTTACGATTTTGAATTGTTATTTGCCATTTACAAGGATGAAGTCACAAACTATATTTTTGTCCGCCATTTACACACCTCCTTGAAAATTACTCCGTACTTTTTAACTGCACCATCTCAATGTTTGTATAAACAATGACTAGTCTATAAGACAAAAGATAATCGAAACATGAAAGCTAATCATGAGTTCAATAGCAACTTGCTCATGCGAAAGGTAATCTCACAGTATATTTCCATTAAATTATCATCAGGATATGACTCGTTAACGATCAAAAAGGAGAAGTCAAAGTATATTTATAAAACTGAAATTTCAAATATAAAAACGAAGCAGCAACAATGGGAGAGGTCTGACGGCGTGAAACGAAGATGCATCCAATTCGAGTCGGTGCATCTCAAATGTGTGGTTATGATTAGTTTTCATTTTTCTCATTTTAATTTTTTTTTTCTTACGAATCTCTACCCTAAGGTTGATCTGGATAATGTATTCATGATTATAAGATAGATATAGGTTTATGGGAGAATTGCATATATACCCACTAAAACTCAAAAACTTGCATATTTCCCCAAAATACAAGTTTTCAATGCATGATGTACAATGCAAGTTAAGCATGTTTTGGGTATATTTGCAAATATACAAGTTTTAGTGGGTATATATGCAATTGCCCCGTGGTTTATTTATGAGCTAGTCCTATAACGTATGACTTATTGAGCTTCAAGCTTGAGCTCCACCATAGAAAACAAGATTGAAATATTTGACAAGTCGAGTTTGAGCTTAATAAGGCTTGCTACGAGTTTGTTATTGAGCTTTTCAAAAATTAAAAAAAAAATAATAATAATAAAATAAATAAATAAATAAATTGAGTCGAATGCTAATGTTCTTCGAGCCGAGCACTAGCTTCTATAATAAAAGTTTGTTGACCTATCTATGCAAGCTAAATCTAAGCAAAATGTCTTCCTATATTTCATAGCCTGAAAACGAGCAATGATTTATTTCACTGGGTGTAATCCCTTTACCTCAAAAAAGAAAACGAGTAATGATTGTATCATTACTAATACCTTCTAATATATCTTTTACAACATACGACACTAAACAATCATGCATAAAGTCATCCCCATCTTATTGCGTAAATCACTCTTAATCAGCTTCATTGCCGAAAATGCACGCTCCACAATAGAAGTTGCAACTAGCAAATCAATACTAATTTGATGATAAGATATACATTTGGGTAGATTTCATTTTTCTTTGTTTCAACCACCTTCTTACATAGATCTTTAATATCTTTCAAGGTAGCAAACTCTTTATCTATACTTACATCTACATTATATCATTTAAGTTTAATTCAAGTGAATCATAAGGTGTTGGAAACTCTTCTGGATAAAAAGTAGCCAATTTTATTAGATCGTCAACTTTAAATGATTCAAATGACTTAGTTGGGCACAAAGAAGATATACAAATAAGTAGTCTCGTGTTTCCCTCATTAAAAGGATGATTGCGCTTTTGAAGTTGCATATCAATAACCTAATAAAGTACATTAACCCATTAAAAGTAGCCAATTCATTAAAACGATGATTGAGTAAAGTACTTACAATTAAAATATTTAGATGTGATCTTAGAAGAACAGAAGTCACTCAGTCCAGTTGTTTATTCGACTATCTGACCATGCCGAATATTCATTCCCACAACTTCCGTAATTGCTTATTTTTGTTGAAGTTAATTATAAATTATTAAATGGGTTAATTTTGTTGGGCTAATTGGGTTTTGGGCTAAAAATATTTTATACTTAAAGTAAGTTTTAGTCAAAAAAAAAAATTTCTAAGATAGTTTTCAAATAATTTCTAAGATAGTTCTTAAAAAAGTTTTTCATCGTTTTTAAAAGATTTCGTTGTCTAAAACGGTTTCTGGGCACCGCCTGTGCAAAAGCATAACTCTTCGTGGCTTCTCACTACACGTCTAAATGATCTTATTACCATTAGTATTAACTACAGTGCATGTGTAATTTTTTTTAGAGCTTCAACGATATCATTAATTCATTATAGAATGTTAACATACAAAAATATTACGGAGTAGCATCCTTGTCATCTTTATTAGTTTTATCCCGATGACAATCAAAACTTGAGAAAATTTGTTTTTCTCATAAACTAAACGATAATTATTCAAATCTAACATATGTTTTGACCCGTTTTAAAAAGCAAAGTTCTGGTCAATATCTTTTGGTAATAAAATAAGTGGTCAATAGTAGAAATATAGGTACGCAAGTCCCAATATCAGCTTTACAGCCTTTCATTTATTAAAGCATTAACTAATGCAATAATCAAGTATATTTTAATTGGGATACACTAACCAGGCACCCCCTATGGGGGGAAGTACAAGCACCCCCTAGTGGGGCCCACCTGAAAATTTGTACCTTTTTGTACTTTTTTTTTTTTTTTTTTTTTTTTTTTTCTTCTCCCTATGTTTTTTGCCTATTACGTCTTTTTTTTTTTTTTTTTTTTTTTTTTTTTTTTTTTTTTTTTTTTTTTTTTTTTTTTCCTAAGTCCATTATCAGTCCAAAGTGCAGAAAAAAATACAAGTCCATTGCAACAAAAGTGCAGTATAAAAAGTGCAGTTTTTCGTCATCGCCTAATTGGCTCAGATTTTATTAAGGCTCGGATTCGAAGGCTGCAAAGTGATAAAATATCACTTTGCCACGCCATTCGTAGCATCGAAGGTTGCAAAGTGATAAAAATATCACTTTGCCACTTCGGTTTTCGTCATCGCCTTATATCAAATAGGGGGTGCCTGAATATCAGTCCATTATACAAGTGCAGAAAAAAATACAAGTCCATTGCAACAAAAGTGCATTGTACAAACACAAGTCCATTGCAACAAATCTGCATTGTACAAACAGAATCCAACACTGAACAAGGCTCACAAGAAAGCCCCCAGGATTCCATACAAAAGTGCACAAACAGAATCGTACACTGAACAAGGCTCACAAGAAAGCCCCCAGGATTCCAGCTGCAAAGTATCACAAGAAAGCAACACCCAAGTGATACAAGCACAATTCACACATTGCACATGTTTCACAAGAAAAGCACCCAACAACCAAGATTCCATCACTAACACTGCCAGTATAAACATAGCAAGTAAATCCACCATAAACAACATAGCACAAACAACTACACAAACAACTACAAATCCACAAACAACTACACAAACAACTACAAATCCACCATATACAAATCCACCATAAACAACTACAATTCCAACACTGCCAAACAACTACAAATCCACCATATACAAATCCACCATAAACAACTACAATTCCAACACTGCCAAACAACTACAAATCCACCATATACAAATCCACCATAAACAACTACAATTCCAACACTGCCAAACAACTACAAATCTACAATTCCACACATTCTACACAAACAACTACAAATCCACCATAAACAACTACAACAGTTAACAAAAGTTCAAAGGGGCAGTTCAACACAAGTTCAAAGGGGCAGTTCAACACAAGTTCAAAGGGGCAGTTCAACAAAAGTTCAAGGGGGCAGTTCAACACCATCAACAAATGTCGAATTCACAGTTCAACACAAATCAAGTAAATCCTTTCATATTTGGCTCAGATTTATTACATAATTATAATGTAAATGATTTCATATTTGGCTGCAACATCAAAGGTTGCAAAATAAGTTTTTTGTTTTGCCGTCCATTTGGAAATGCCACGCCAAAATAAATTTTTATTTTTTTAAAATCATCATTGCCAAGAATGTGGGGAATGGGGTAGGCCAGAGCCAGGTTTTCATACCACTCAAGTTGGCAGATCAAGGTGGTAACCTACCCACATATAAACCACAGGCCATGATATCCAAGAAATATATACAATTAACCACCAAAAACACATAATAAACCATCAAAATCAACTCAGAACACAACCCCCAATTTAATTCGAAACCCTAATTTTTTTTTTCAATTAAAATTAAGATCTGTAAGAAATATAGACAATTAACCACATAAAACACATAATAAACAATCAAAATCAACCCAGAACACAAAAGAACCTGGTGTACATTCCCTGAAATCATGCTTATGGACTCCACGTATCCAACATACCACGAGTTTAAAAATTGCCGTTTTTGGAAATTGTTGGAGTAACTTCAACAAATAAAACATTTTCAATGGCGTATAGCTTTTTAAACACTGAACAAGGCCATAATTTTCGATGGGTATTGGAACGTGTTTAAGGATGTATAACAAACGAAGATACTACCCGCGTGTTATCGTCACTGACAGAGATTTAGCCATGGTTGGGGCATGCAGAGCAGAATTTCCTAACGCTGACCACTACTCTGTCGGTGCCATATAAAGCAAAATCTGTCTAAGTATTGCAAAATAAATGCAGTGACGATGACTACACGACCATTAAACGCAGATGGAATTTAATGGTAAAAGCTCCGACATACGATGGGTACGAGCGACATTGGCAACGCCTACAACAGCTATTGGTCAACCACCCGGGTACTTAATTCATTGGTTTTTATTATTTTAATAAAAAAGCACCCGAATGACCTTTTATTAATTCATTGTTTTTTTCAGATATCGTTGAGTATCTGTATGACACCTGGCTGCGACGATACTCACCCATGTNAATTTTTTTTTTCAATTAAAATCAAGATCCGTAAGAAATATAGACAATTAACCACATAAAACACATAATAAATAATCAAAATCAACCCAGAACACAAAACCCCCAAATTAATTCGAAACCCTAATTTTTTTTTTCAATTAAAATCAAGATCCGTAAGAAATATAGACAATTAACCATATAAAACACATAATAAATAATCAAAATCAACCCAGAACACAAACCCCCCCAAATTAATTCGAAACCCTAAATTTTTTTTTTCAATTAAAATCAAGACCGTAAGAAATATAGACAATTAACCACATAAAACACATAATAAAAATCAAAATCAACCCAGAACACAAAACCCCCAAATTAATTCGAAACCCTAATATTTTTTTTCAATTAAAATCAAGATCCGTAGAAATATAGACAATTAACCATAAAAACACATAATAAAAATCAAATCAACCCAGACAACAAAACCCCCAAACTTAATTCGAACCCTAAATTTTTTTTTTCAATTAAAATCAAGATCCGTAAGAAATTAGACAAATTACCACATAAAACACATAATAAATAATCAAAATCAACCCAGAACACAAACCCCCAAATTAATTCGAAACCCTAAATTTTTTTTTCAATTAAAATCAAGATCGTAAGAATATAGACAATTAACCACATAAAACACATAATAAATAATCAAATACAACCCAGAACACAAAACCCCCAATTTAATTCGAAACCAAATTTTTTTTTTCAATTAAAATCAAATCCGTAAGAAATATAGACAATTAACCACATAAACACACATAATAAATAATACAAATCAACCCAGAACACAAACCCCAAATTATAATTCGAACCCTAAATATTTTTTTTTCAATTAAAATCAAGATCCGTAAGAAATATAGACAATTAACCAACATAAAACACATAATAAATAATCAAAATCAACCCAGAACACAAAACCCCCAAATGTTTCAGATTCCGAGAACCGCTAAATAGTTTAGATAGAGACATATATATTTGTCTCAACACACACACGTGCAAATCCAATATAATATAAGAATCTATAATATCATTATGATTTACGTGACGATAAAACAATTCCAACTCCTAATTCCTATTCGTAACTGTTGAGAGTATATCAGGATATATAAAATTTTATGAGAGAACAATCAATGAAAATGATGATGAGAATAATACAACGTGTATTTCTTATTACGTTAATTAGCTGGTATTTAATGACGTTTTTGTAAAATCTTCCCTACTAACACGAGCGACATTGGCGACGCCTACAACAGCTATTGGTCAACCACCCGGGTACTTAATTCATTGGTTTTTATTATTTTAATAAAAAAGCACCCGAATGACCTTTTATTAATTCATTGTTTTTTTCAGATATCGTTGAGTATTTGTATGACACCTGGCTGCGACGATACTCACCCATGTTTGTCTCGTATATTACGGACCATTATCGCTCTTACGGCCAGACAACAACGTGCAGAGTTGAGGCTCACCACGCGTTGTTGAAATTATATTTGGAAGGCACGCAGTCCAAATTAGACAGGTTGTTGAGGGCGGTCGATAAGATTGTCATTTCGCAAGAAAATGCGATAAGAGAGACTTTTAATAGAAGCATCAACGAGAAACAAAATCATTGTGATAGACCACTATTTAGTGAATTGTTGTATAAGGTTTCCAAACATGCTTTAAATCTCATGGACAAAGAAATCCGCCTGACGATCACCCCAAACAACTGTAGCCATACTTTGCATTCAGTTTATGGACTACCGTGCTTTCACATCATGACAATCTATGCAATTCAAAGTAAGCATATTAAATTTATGAATATCAAGTTGTTTTCCCCATTGTTATCTATAATTTATATAAGTCACTCTTAATGAATNATCATGCCTTCACATCATGACAATCTATGCAATTCAAGGTAAGCATATTAAATTTATGAATATCAAGTTGTTTTCCCCATTGTTATCTATAATTTATATAAGTCACTCTTAATGAATTCAAGACGCCCCATTCCACTGAGGGAAATTCCTATTTTCTGGAGAACCCTATCTGTTCCGTGGCCTGTTATCAATAGGCCACCGCCCGAAGAAGATGGCTCTTCAAGCGATACTGATGATGATGATGATGATGATGATGATGATGATGAAATAGAGCTTGACAATGACTTCTAACAATTCAAGCGAAATAGTTTTAGCAAAGCATCGTCGTTTGTCAAGAGGAATATGAAATCGAAGCTTAAAGAGATATTTCATCCTCAATCTACTGGCACACGAGAACCTCCTATAAAAGAAAATACCCGTAGACGTCCGAGCGCAAAGGACAAAAAGGGCAAGGCTACACAAGTACCGGACTTGAATGAAGTCCCGGACTTGAATGAAGTACCAATCGTAGATCACCGAAGAAGTACAAATACAAGATCTACGAATGCCCCGAACTTGACTCGACAACCTCCAAGACATAGTTCTTACACGGGTGGTAGTCTACGCCACATATTATATGTTGGAGATACGGTGAGCAATGATTATATTGAGCATATTGCACATTTTTACCGCCGATACGTAATAAGTATACATGATGTGCTACCCGATGGAAATTGTGGGTTTCGGTGCATTGCCCACATTCTTGCTCAAGACCAAGAAATGTGGCCCCAAGCAAGACGTATGTTACTGCTAGAGTTGCAAAGTGATGCACACCGTCCAACTTACATAAATATGTGGGGGCAAATTGACTATGACAATCTTTGCTATACATTAGACTGGTCCTATGGAGGTTGCCCACAAGACCGCTGGATGTCAATGCCAAACACGGGGCTGGTTCTCGCTTCATGTCTCTCCCGACCTGTTGTACTTATATCCGAGCGTGAGTCGAGCACATGTTTTCCGCTGTTTACCGGGCCAAACGAATCACAACAAACCGACCCTCTTGTGATTGCCCGTGTGGGGGATGGGAACGGTGCTCACTTCATTGTACCGACGCTAGACCCAAATTTTCCACTTCCGCGTAACCACCCACAGTGGAGGTGGTTCAGAGCGCCGGCTGCAGCGGAATGGCAAACTCTATATCATGGTCGACAAATTGTGTAAATGATTAATGTTGTAAATAATATATACATACAAAACATTGTAAATGATTAATGTTGTAAATGATTCATGTTGTAAATAATTATAAACATAGTGAATGATTCATGTTGTAAATACTTGATTACTGATTTATGTTGTAAACATAGTGATTGATTTACTGATTTATGTTGTAAATGATTGATTACTGTTTATATTTAAATTAATAATAACCTTGTAAATGATTGATTATTACTGATTTATGCAAATTCTTTTGTCAGGTGGGCCAAGGAAATCCTTTCTGGTGTCGATGTAATAGAGGATTTATTATAGCACGGATATCCACGCAAGAAACTAGTCGGGGCCGACCGTATTATGCATGTCCTCGTTCAGTGGTAAATAATTATACGTTTGCTTAGGGGTTTTATGTAATTAATTCGTGTGTTAAAAATACATTTCTTATAATTTTATTAACATGTAACAGCCAGGTACAACTAACTATGGGTGTAAATACTTCATGTGGAAAGATGATTTTGAAAGACAGTACTTTAGCCGAGCCACATCTTCAGCGCAATGCTCAAACTGCGTTGCTAAAGATAATGAGAACAAGCTGTTGAAGTCAAGAATAAAGATGCTGGAGATGGAGTTAGAATTGGCAAGGAATCCTGAGGATCACGCTTGTCAGTCGGGTGCAAGGCTACACGATCTTTTAAACGATATGAATAATCTTCATATGTCGTAGATGATGTTGTTTTTTAAAATAATAAAATGATAACATTTGTTTTAGTCGTTTAATGTGGTTTTTAGTCGTTTAATGTGGTAACGTATAATGTGCTATTGTTGTTGTAACGTTTAACGTAGTAACGTTTAATGTGTTATACATTACGTGAACTAAATTAGACACACAAAAACAAAAAAAAAAAAAAATACAAGAAAAAACAACAAAAAAAAAAAAAAAAAAAAAAAAAAAACAAAAAAAAAAAAAAAAAAAAAAAAAAAAAAAAAAAAAAAAAAAAAAAACAAAAAAAAAAAAAAAAAAAAAAAAAAAAAAAAAAAAAAAAAAAAAAAAAAAAAAAAAAAAAAAAAAAAAAAAAAAAAAAAAAAAAAAAAAAAAAAACAAACAAAAGCCGCCACTTTGTGGGGGACAAAAAGGACAAAAGTACAAATAGGGGGTAGGGGGTGCTTGGATAAAAAACTAGGGGGTGCTTGGATATCATGACCTCTAATAAAAACTTCAAAGAGGTATGTTGCAATCATGCTAAAACATCGGATGCAGGTCCCGATAATCATGATTTGTTATCATGCTCAACACTAACACGAACACCTATAAACGGCTAAATTTATTTATTATAAAGTACCAAACAACCAACCATAGTAATCTAGTGTAGCAACCTTTTTCATGCTGTATTTTTATTAGCATAAGTTCATCTTGTATAATGTACATGAATCATGATGATTAAATTTGAAAAAGTATTAGCTTGTTTAATCTTTCCTCCAAAAAAATAAATCAAATGTGTAATGGTTTTAGTCACATAGAGCCAATAAAACTCATTCACCAAATCGATAACATATCGTACAATCATGATGAATCATATCGCAACTTGAATTCATGCAAACATGGCTACTACTCCCTCCGTCTCATATTAAGTGTCCATTTTCATAATGCACAAAGTTTTATGAGATTCCACTAACTAAACTCTCCGCCAATCAAATATTAATTTTACCCACTAAAGTCTCATCTTATTGGTTGAAAGGTACAAGTGTACACTTAATTTGAGACATCCAAAGATTCTATTGTGGACATTTAATATGGGACGGAGGGAGTACTATTAAACTATCAAAAATGATAGATGGGCCTAATAAATAGGCCTAACCGTGGACCTACCGCATTAATAACTTGTACATTTATCAAATGTACAAGTTATTAATGCGGTAGGTCCACGGTTAGGCCTATTTATTAGGTCCATGTATCATATCTCTTAAACTATACATTTTCGTATGATTACATAGGTATTAAGATCTATATATAAATAAAATGTTTTAAAATGTATATGTATATTTTTTTATCAACTTGATTTTATCATGAGATAGTAAAGCTTCAACCGATATATAGTACATTGGAAGCATGCGCACACAAACTTTTGCTCGTTATCAAGAACAGATCGCATATTCTATCTTACTTTTCGAATTCAATATGCTTTATTATATTGATTTGATAATATTTAGTAACGTAGGACCATTCATTATGTTGCATATAAAACTAAAACTAGATTATTTATTTATTTATTTATTATTTTTTTATTTTTTTTCCGGCGGTATTATATTAAGACTAGCAAAAACTAAAAACAATTACAAAGAAGATATAGTAGCTATAGGGTTTTGCAACCAACCTACCCAACTAAGTTTAAAGTTAGGATTTCTAGAAGAAATCCGCAAATACGATTGGGAAACAACATTATCCCAATCATCGCCTTCCTGGGGGATTAGAAAAAACAAGTCAATTTCGAAAACTCCATATGGACCATAAAAGAACCCCTCCCACACCTTCAAGAAAAACTCGAACATTCTTTGTGAAGGACGACGTATCAAGCCACAAGATCCAATCCTCCATACTAGCGCAAAAAATGGATATCGAGATCCCACCATTTCGCCAACAAATACCACAAATTTGTGGCCATCTCACGAGTGGAAGAAATGTGGTTAAACATTCCAACGTCTTCTTGACAAATGGGACAGAGAAGAGAATGGACATCAATGCCTCTCCTATCCAAATTCACCCTAGAAGAAAGCTTGTTCAACAACAACCTCCACAGAAAAATGTTAACTTTAATGGGAATACTACGATTCCAACAAGTAGCGATGGGAGAAACCACAAGAATACAAGAGTCGATCAAAGAACGAACCGAAGCAACAGTGAAATCCTTGGTAATGTCAAGCGACTAATTCCAAGAGTCGTTATTGTCCGATAACACCACATCTCTAATTAAGTGTTGCAAGTCAGATAATTGAGCTGATTCAATACCACCTCTCACGGTCCTCCTTAAAACATAACTCCAGTCTTGAATGGAAACACGACTAGCTATGTTGCAACCTCTATCATTATCAAGCATGTAGATACGAGGAAATAAAGTTTTTAAAGGAGAATTACCACACCAAGTTTCATCCCAGAAGCGAATTGAAATACCATTCCCAAACTTCCGAATACACAAAGACAAGAGATCAATTCCTTTATCCTTAAGAGATTTTAAAGGTATTATCTTTTGCTTACTTGAAAATCTAATTTAGCTAGAATGTTTGATTACCGGCCATCAATGTATCACAGCGACGTGCATTGATACAAAGATACCACACTACTTGTATGACGGTCTGACCGGGTGTAACGAGTGGTATTCGGTGGTGCATACCATCAAACGAAAAAACTGAAAGCTATATGTGCCGACTAGTAAGTTATGTATCAAGTGACATTTATAACGGAGGTAACCACTACGTTTAGTCTTGAAATTTTTTACTTTAAATGTAATATTACATGATAGTTCATATATGATTACTAGTTATAATGCCCGCGCGCGCGCGGGGTTTTTCTAAAATTTTCAATAACGTATTTTTATTTAATAAAAACAAATAGTAACTGTCCATCACAAGAATTTCGCAACAATATTCTTCTCAAGTTTCCACCCCTTTTCGACATTATAAATCTTAATGTGGCTTCCCTGTTGCAAAAGAAAGACCCCTAATTCAATTTAATTTTTCGTTATATATTATCAAAACTTCGTTGAGAGGACAAAAGGTACCTGAAACACAACAACAAAAAGGGCACCATCATTTGAAACTGTGAAACCTAAGCCTGGGTAGTCAATTGGTCTACAATAGAAGGACCTTTAACAGTAAAATATTTGTACAGCTTACGATTACTACAATGTATAGTAACACGTCCTGGGCTTATAACTAATCTAAATTAGATTCATTCATTAAAGAACATACCTTTGATTAATCAAACCGAGATGTTGATTTAGGTCCACATAAAAAAAAATAAATAAATAAAAATAAAAATGTGTTTGATTGAATCATTGATGCGGTGTGATGGAGTGTTTTTAGGTTGAGTGAATTAGTTTGTTTGGTGAATATGGAAGAACTCCCGGTTTTTTTTAGTTTTACACTTTGCAACAAAAACTATAAGGAAATATTTAAGGTTTCTTTTCAAAATAATTATTTTTTAAAAAAATTATTTAATTCAATTATTACCTAATAAGGTATGATTTGATTTTAAAAGTGCTCAATAGAGGTTTTGTTTTATTATATCTAATAAGGTATGATTTGATTTTAAAAGTGCTCAATAGAGGTTTTGTTTTATGAGTTGAGTTATTTAAAAAACCAAACATTCCTCACATACCAAAGGACTCATCCCCACCATCCATCTAAAAAGAAATCAATGGTTGAGATTAAAAGCATTTAATATTTCACCCATTTTTTATAATTTAATTATCTCTTAAACCGTTAATCGTTAAGCGAAAATAATTATACCATCGCGATGAGCATTTAATTATCTTTCTATAGATATGCATTGTGATATACTTTCGACAAAAAAAAATTTTTCGTTTTTTTCACGTTTTTTTTCGTGGCCGAAAAATATCATATGTGATATATCATATATGATATTACATATCATATATGATATTGCATATCATATATGATATATCATATATGATATTGCATATCATATATGATATGTAATATCATATATGATATATCATATGTGATTTTTTCGGCCACGAAAAAAAACGTGAAAAAAACGAAAATTTTTTTTTTGTCGAAAGTATATCACAATGCATATCTATAGAAAGATAATTAAATGCTCGTCGTAACGGTATATTTTTTTTCGCTTAACGATTAACGGTTTGAAAGATATTAATATTTGAAAAAAGAGGATGAAAGTGGGTTTTTTAAATTGTTGGGATTAATCTCATCCATTAGATCAAATAAAGATGGAGGGAAGATGAATGGTGAAGATTAGTCCCTTGATATGTAAAAGATATTTGGTCCTCAAATGATCTTATATCTTGTTTTATTATATAAAAGATTGTTTCTATATATTATGAGCATCATGTTAATATAACATCTTTCGAGAACAATTTATGAATGTTAGTTTTAGTTTATCTCAGCTACACTTTTTTTTCTTTTAAAAAAGTAGCAAAAAGTAATTGGGATGGAAAAGAAATAAAAATATAATAAAAGAAATAGTCAAACCAAAGTAGTATCAGTTACATTTGCACTACCAATTCCCACCCAAGAATCAACAAAGACTTGATCAATGGGGGATCCATAACTTCAACGACTGACCATCACGATCAAATTTTCATTCGCCAATGTAGTCAAAACAAATGACTTTATTATTAGAGACGTACTATAATTCTAAAATGGTGTACATACTACTAAAAATGATACTAAAACTAAATTATAATGTGTGCATGTGTTTGAATGTTTGACACGATGTTTATAAGACTTTAACAAAAGCTTGTGGATGGTATCCTAAAAACAACTAGAGCTTTTGAAATTTTTAATTGCAAAAATATTCTTGTGAGTTTATATTGTGAGCAACTTTTTGTTTGTTTGTTTTTCACATTTCATTTCATTTTACAACCATAAACTTTACATTTAAGTAATCTGTAACAAATATTTAAAAATAAAAGTTTTAGTTCTAGCTTCTATATATTTAGCTCCGACTAGTTTTACGACACATACCTTATGTCCTTATGTAAAGGTAAAATATCGAATTTATTATCTAGTAAAAAGAGGAGAACGATCCGCATCATAGATTTAATACGAAATGAAAAAGAAAATGTGTTAAACATGTATGAAACTCAAATATTTAGAAGTTGTTTTGATACATATAGAGGTATGAGGTATCAATAAATCAAAAGACACACAATGTGGTCGATTTGTTGAAAATACTGCCTATTGCCGGCCTAGTGATTTATTTAGACCGGTTAGAGTCAAAATTTCATCAATATTATTAATTAGAGAGTCATGGACCATGCTTAATATCAACATTCGTCAATTCACAATTTTAGATATTTGGAGAACAGAAATGATTAATGGACCTAATAAATGGACCTAAAAAGAGGCCTAATGCATAAATGACTTGTACAACCTTTTAGATGGATGATAGCATCAAAAACATACTCCATAAAAATCAATTAAATTAACACATACTAACATGCTCACACAAGTTTATCGAAAACTCGACCAATTCGTCCCTTTTATTGGTCTAGAACACTCCCCATGTGAAGGGAGTGTAATGGTCCGTACGCGCCAACCATGTTGGTCGACAGAAAACTCGATCAACCATTATACTACAATCTTAGAGAACGATGCAAGAAGAACATCAAATTTTGTGAAATAAAGAAAGTCACTTTGTTGAGTCAAACAATCATTATTTCCTGTTTACTTTCTTAGATTTATACAAGCACATTAACATCAAGCGTTTAGAATTGAAAGCTTGCTTGACAAAAGCGTTTAACAATTTTTTTTTCTAAACACTAACTTTCATATGTTACTTGGAGACATGGTTAACGTTAATATTTATCTTTTATATCATTTGACAAATTAAAGTACAAATAAATTGCCTAACACATTATTAACGAAAAACTATTGCTAACTTATAATGATAACCGTTAATTACTAACTGATTACCAATATTGCTATTGTTGCCAAACATACCATGCTCATCTCTATCAAAAAAAAAAAAAAAAAAAAAAAAAAAAAAAAAAAAAAAAAAAAAAAAAAAAAAAAAAAAAAAAAAAACGTCATATTTGCTTAAAAATGATCAAAATTGGCAACTGTTGAATTACTACTTTACCTTTACTCCATACCATGCTCTAAGAGCATGAGCAATGGTAAAAAGCTTTTTATGGCTTTTTGCATTTAATGCAATAAATGCTAAACTTGCAAAGTAAAAAGCTTTTTCATCAACCGCTTGGCTGGAGCAAAGTCTTTCATGCAAACCATTTGAAAAGTCATTAATTGCAATGGTAAAATACTTTTGAAAAGCTTTTCCAAATAGTAAAAACCTTTTGCAAAAACCCATGCTCGTTAAAAGTTGCATTTACATATTTTTCATCCTTCTTGTAATATTATACTTGCATTTACATTTATTTATGAGTTAACTACATTTTTGGTCCCTGTGGTTTACCGGGTATAACGGTTTTGGTCCAATAGTTTGAAAAGTAACGGATCCTGTCCAGAATCCGACGACACGTAACACTTTTGGTCCAATTTGTTGTTGACTGTTAGTTTGACTGGTTAAACTACTTAAAATGACTATAATACCCTGACTTTGGTAGTGAAAATGACTTCATACCCTCTTTTTATTCTTCCTTTTATTATTATTATTTATATTACTAGTATATAGATATCATGTAAAAAAAATTACCACATTTACAAACACAAACATGATTTTTGCATGAACACTAACATTTCCTAAAAACCATTTTCTTCTTCTTTAAACACACCATTTTCTTTTTCTTCAAACAAACCATTTTCATTTTCTTCATCTCTTCATTTAAACACAAAAAAACAAAAAACCAAAAACACACATATCTACCATTCATCACCATTTTCAACATCATCTTCTAAATCCAACACAACCAACTCACCATCATCTTTCAACACAAAAACCACCCCTACCACGCAGCCACCACCACCACGAAACTGCAACCAACAAAAACCCAATTCCTTTTTCTTCATAACCAACAAAAATCCAATTCAAACAAATCATCACTATCCTAAATTCGTTTTTCTTCATAACCAACACATAATCTTCAGCTTTCTCTCCACAAACCAAAACCACCTACATCACTATCCTATTCAACATCAGTCAACAACACAAAGCTACAACAACCCATCTCCTTATTACACCCATCATTGATCTCAGGTATTAATTTGTGTTTGCTTTGATTCGTGGGTTTCATAAGATCAAAAGGGGGTGAAGGTTGTGGTGGCGGCAGTGGTATAGGCGGTTTCAGATCTGAGAGAAAAAGGAGATTGTTTATTTTTGTATTTGTATTTGTGGTGGTGTTTTTATTTGTTGGTGAAGATGAGATTGATACAAAGGTGAGGATGAGATGTTTATGTGTTTGGTTTATGAAGATAAAGATTACATTGGTTTATGTGTTGATATGTAGATGAATATGAGATTAGTTTATGTGTTAATGTGGTTAAAAAAGGATACGGATATGAAGTTAAGATGAGATTGGTGTGGTTTATTATAAAAATACAATATAAAGAAAATAGTACAAAGGGGAGTGAGTGATAGAGTGAAATGACCTAAATACCCTTTCTTTTAACGGTCAAACTAAGTTTGACTAACGGTGATAGAAAGAATGGACCAAAAGTGTTACGGGTCAGCGGATTCTGGACAAGATCCGTTACATTTCAAACTATTGGACTAAAACCGTTATACCCGGTAAACCACGAGGACCAAAAATGTAGTTAACTCTTTATTTATTAATTCATGTCTACCTATAAGTTAAAAGTTTTATGCGATAAATAATAACAAACAATTTCTAACTATACTTATTTGGCGGTCACGATGGATATAAGTTTTTAATTATAGCTGAAAACGAGCTGAGCGGAACCCGAGTCTGCCAGAGCTCGAGCTCGGCTCGTTTAAGTTTTGTAAAGCTCGAGCTCGAGTTGGGCTTGGTTCGAGCCTTATTTTTAAGCTCGAGTTTGGCTCGTGGTATGTTTTATAGGCTCAAGCCGACTTGTTTATACGATTTAGCAATGAAAATTTAAAGCTTGGCTCGAGCTCGGCTCGTAATATATGCATTTCGAGCTCGTTAATAAGCTCACCTATAATACAAATGCATAACATTTTATACGTGTTTAATATTTCAAATATCTTAGTGTTGTTTAGGCTCATTTAAGCTCGCAAGCCAATCAAGCTTTCATGTAAAGCTCGGGTTCGAGCTCAATTAATAAATGAGCTGCAACTTAAGCTCGAGTTCATTTAGACTCGGCTCATTCAGCTTTTTACCAATTTAATCCCGAGTTTTTTTATGAGCGGCTCCGCTCATGGCTATTTTTAATAATGAATTTATAGAGAAATTTATAACGTAAAGTTTGTATTCTAGTTAATCGTTGTATTTCTAAACTGCAAACACAGACCTTCATTCTCTTCCTCCTCCTTTGTTATGGCCGCCTGAAACCAACAACAAACACTTTTTGTCTCTCTAAATTACACACTGAGACATTACTTCACATACACACACATGGAGTAACTAGCATAACTTAAACCAAATTAATTAATTTACAAGTTAGTTGTCTTTACATTTCTTCACAATTGTTACTTTAGATTACGTATATACATAACTTATTTCAATTAATTTGAACTTCCTGTTTGATTATATGATCCTTATGTTTGATTCATTTTTTACTCCTTTTTATATCTCATCTTTTTTGTATACAGTCAATTTTTGCAGGCTTATTTCTACTTTTTATTGGGTGATCCATCACCCCATGCTCACACTTCAACATCGTAATCAAAGAAATCATGATCATTGAATGGGCCTCAACTATGCTTCCACAACTCTGATGTGGAAGATCATGATACTGAAAAGTGTGAGCATGCCAATACAAAGATGGTCAAATCACATGGAGACGTTACTACTCAAAGATGACTTGAAGATACTCATTTGGATGATGAACACAAAGTAATGCCAAAGATCATCCAACACATTGAACAAGTCATCTAGAGTCAACTGCTGAAAGCACAAAGTTCATGACAATGAAGAATCAAAGGCTACGAGCTACAAAGTTATTGTCAGAGATTAATATGCTAGAATTCAATGTATAACTTCCGGGGTGACCTCCCTTAGGGGGAGATTGTTAGGAATACGTTTATTCATGTTAAAGACTCGGTCACCCCGAGTATAGATTAGCTTAATGTAGCTCGTAGTATTTATCGTAGTAGTTAGTAAGTAATTTAGTGTTAGTTAGTATTTGTGGAGCCGGGTCGGGTCTTTACCCACTGTCAGCTCGATCCACAGCCTTCTAGAGGCGTTTAGTAAGACTAGTATAAATACCCCTCTCAACATGTGGAGAGGGTTGGACCTTCACTTCATTTCAAGCTAATACACTCTTAGTTTCTCTCAAGGTTCCAACCTCTCCTTTCTCTCTCTAACTTCTCTCTAAATTCCTTTCTATAAGTCGATCCATATCACCAAACATAACAAGTTCATGCATTAGAATAACTTACAGAATCGGTGACTCTCCTCTTTTTCATAGATATAACAGGCTTTATCGTTTAGAGGCGCACCCTAATTGTACCATTAGTGATCGGTTCTCAAGTGGTGAGTGGGCTTGGCATTGGACGCGCCCAATTACTTCTGGCAGATGTCTCGACATGCTAGAAGCTTTAAAAGCTGAATTGCATTCGCTTTCACTTTCTACA
>LBNU01031274.1:7868-64242 GCA_014162995.1 Artemisia annua | reverse complement strand
ACATCATAGTCATCATCCTCAAGTGATCATGCATCATTTGCACCTTCACCAGCTTTCTTTAATTAGGACTCCATGAAATTAGCGATCTCATTGTATACATCCTCAACATCACTATCACTCTCATCTACAACCATAGTTGCACGATTTTACCCTCATTTCCAGCCTTCGAAATATCCACATTCTCAAAGACCTTGTCATGTTCATTAAAATATGCCAACGAATTCCTCATATTCAACATCTTGGAATTTTCACTCATATTCAACCGAACAACTACAACATCTTGGCAATTTCCACTCATGTTCAACCTTGATTGTATGCAAATAAGAACCTTAGCCCTCTACATAAGAAATAGCAATTATCATATTATCATTGAGAGGACGATTAACCCTTATGTCAAAGCACGTGCAAAATCCGATCGACCCCATGATTCTATACACATAGCGCTCGTATAGGAATCAAGCATGATTAATTGGTGTACCCAATCTAGTAGCTATAACACTCAGCACATCCTTAGTAAAAGCTGTAATCGGATCATCATGTAATTTAACGCACAACGGAACAAATTTTAGCTCTTCTTTTAATAAACACTCGTTAGGAGAACACTTTTTGAGATTGATTAGAGCATTGCGGATCAACCATGGCCTGTTTTCCAATACCCCCTGCCTACCTGCTTTCGATGCAAATTTGAAGAAAAAGAAATCTTTCTAATTCATCATTGTTTTAACAATACCAAACTTCTTCTACACATTCTTCACATACTGTTCTACAACATGAAATGCTATTCTTTTTCCAAGAAAATTGCCATAAAACAAGTGTTCATACAAAGAAGACACCTCCAAAACCGATGACATATGGATTTGAACTTCTACATTTTCACCAGCTTGTAAACCTACTTCTAATGTACAAAATTTGACCACTCTTTTGGTTGATTCATGATAGATCAACTTTTCAAACAAGACACGAGCACACTGCTTTGCTTCCTTTCCTACCTGTTCGTCCTCAACCTGTATTATAGTTGATTCGCTAGCAGCCGTTAATGTCTCTAGGACCATATTAGGGACCTGTGTAGTATCACGAGATGATTCAACAGTACCATGCGATACTTCAGCCACTTTAACACATGCATTTAGGACCTCAAAAGGACCAAATCTATGGTGTAGACCAGCAATATCATCATGAGTTGAAGGTTTCACTCGCATATTATACTAAGTTTTAAATGGTTTCCCATCATCTCCTTATAACACGAGTTTACCCTATATCATTTGGCTTTCAATGTCACAAACTTTTGTAGGTAAAGAAGAAGAATTTGGACTACCATATGCATCCGATAAGCTTGGAAATTGTCCCGGTCTAGCAACACTTTGTACAACATTAAGCTTCTCCTTCATACCATCAGTTTTTAACGTAATCGTCTCCTTTTCTTATCCTTCTTACTTCCACCCCATCTCCCTCCTGAATCAAAAATCCTTTCTTCATTATTACAAGGTCAAAACAAACCCAAAATACCCACAACAGGTGAACCAAGAACCCTAAAACAAATCACAACCAATAGGCAACACAAGGAACCGTAATCAGTATCAAATTAGGTTGACAATCTAACCGGCTTAACAATATTAAAGCGCATTTAATTCATCAACACACAGAGAATAAACATCAGATCAGCAAATAAGGATGATTGAGTCTTAAACTTAAACCCTAAAACGGAAAAGCACACCCTAATAACACAAATTATGACTCGACAACCAGCAATCAACCCTAAGATTAATAACAAACTAGATGAGAATAGGGTGTGTATTAGAATCATCAAACTGTTTAGCGCTCGTTTGGTTCGCAAAATATTTTTGACAGAATTGAAATCTGTTTAAGGATTTGGAATGTAAAGGAATGGAATGTTAGAAATTTAAATCCTTAGGATTTAAAATCTGACGGAATTGAAATTTGCAAATACTAGCACATGTTTGGTTGGAAGAAGGAAATGAGAAAAAGCAAATATTAAAATATTTAAAATTTAATTTTAGTTTAAGATTAATAAACTAAATATTATTTAATAAATAAATTGCTTATCAAATAATAATAATAATTTTTTAATAATATTATATAAACTAATTTATTAAATAAATAGTATTTTTATATAACATACAATTGTATTTTTTAAAGTATAAATTAAAAAAATAAGCTATAAATAAATTATATTTAATTTTAAAAATGAATAATAATTTTTAAATATAATAATAATAATAATAATAATAATAATAATAATAATAATAATAATAATAATAATAATAATAATAATAATTTTTATATAACATACAAAAATAAGCTATAAATAAATTATATTTAATTTTAAAAATGAATAAAATTTTTTAATAATAATAATAATAATAATAATAATAATTTTTAAATAAATAAATAATAATAATAATAATCAGTTTTAGATAAATAATAATTTTTAAATCTTAATAAAGTGGTTGTTTTATAAAAATTAATAATAATAACAATAATAACTAAATGGCCCTTTATAATACAAATAATAATAATATAAATAAATAAATAAATAAATAAATAAATAACAATAACAATAATAATAATAATAATAATAATAATAATAATAATGTTGAAAAATAGTAATAACAAGGAAAAGGAACCCGCCGCGTTGTGGCGGGGGCATTTACACCTGTGTGATAACCTGTTTATATGTTTTGTAAGCCTGCAAGTGTCGTCAAAAAGACAAAATTGGATAGATGTATTGCCAAGATGCTGTTTACAAAACATTGCAAGGGTTTTTCCTACCAGCTTTATACTTGCAACTTTAGAGGCTACTATGTTGATGCGACATCTATCCTAATGCTGCAATATCCTACATACATGCTGCAATATCCTGCATTCATTTACTGTACATTATGCGACTGCTACTTAAGGTTTTGTTACAGACCATGTTTTCGGACTTGTTGACGTAAGAAACCGGTGATGAGATGCCTCCCCCGCAACGTGAGACGAATCAGGTTCGTAAACAGTTGTTATTGGAAGTTGAGGTTGCGACTCCAATATGGCTACAGTGGCAATTAGATAACAGACTTAATAAGTAGTCATTTCATAGTGAACCAAAATTTGATAATATAACATAGGCTTGCAGTAATCTAAAATTAGTTGGCAAACATGTGGATTGGATATTTGCGGCATACACAAATAATGGCTACAGGTGGAGAATGAAAAGGCGCATGAAAATATTTAAATGACCGTCCTGTTAACATAACTGATAAAACAACTACCGTAAATTTTAAAGTTCTATCTTGATAGTTGAACCAACCTGTATATATATCATTGAACCTCCCTTTGCCAGCACCATAAGCATTCCAGTTACCTGCTGAAATTTGAAAGTCTCAGTCATCACATAATTAAAATGATGACACACACAACTACACCTTCAAAGCACACAATAAAGTTACTCAGACACCTTTCGACATAAAGTGTGCAATAACATATTTCGACATAAATGCATTCAGAGAATGTGTGCGGCTAAAAGTTAAGGATGTTTGGCATAACGTTTTAAGAGTGTTTGTTTAAGCTTATTTGCCGGCTTATAAGCTTACCTTATTTCGGCTGATATTGCATAAGTTCATTTTTCACATCAGGCCTTTGCTTTGCACTCCCAAATCGACCTTCCTGCAGTTAAAAAAAATATTAGTTAAAAGCCGGACTCAAGAATCCTTATCAAGGTGCAACTTTTGACTCGTGTGCAGACCACTTACAGCAAAAATCCACATCACCCTTCTCTTTTGTCTCAGCATATTTTTCAGCCCATGATGGGTACAACACGAAACAACAATAACGCCAACTACCAAAATAGCTTCCGTCAGATTAAAGCCAACATAAAAGCTGATCTTTATACCCCAGATACCAGTCAAGAACATTAACAGTGACATGTTAAAATTTTACCATCAACAGTTATATAAGGTAAACTCATATAAACTAATAAGTCCGTATATAAGCCGAAAAAAACTCCTCTCAAAAGCTTTTTGTTGATTCAGTTTACAACATATCTTAATTTCAGTCCCGTAAATAGCCACCAATCATTATACACTACATAAATATATCATGAATTTGTGTTCACGCAAATGCTACAACAATGAAGAAAAACTTGAAACCTAACCACCCAATTAAATTCCAATACTAAAGAGATCCACAACTTACAAAGTCACAAACTAATGTATCTATATTGACAAAAGAAAAAAAGATTAAATTTTTGTCATACCATTTAATTAATCAGTGCGCCGAACTGCTGTTACAATAATCAACGGATTCCCCACCTCAAAACGGAACTCATCGATTCCCGATGGATATTATTTGTATATGTTTCTGCAAACACACACATATGTTGATTGAGATAAGTTGGAAGATGGATAACAGGTGCTGGCATCAAATTAACACCAAAGAAAGAAATCAAATGTATAACAAAAGCACGCTGGGGCAAAAAAAAAAAAAAAAAAAAAAAACGCACCTTCTACATTTTTCAAAGAATCAAAGTACCTACAAAAAATAAAAAGCAGCAAGAGAAATTAGAACTATAAATTGTAAGAAAAAATAATTTACCTCCAACATATAAAAATCCTTCGCTTACCTAATTTGAATACCTTGAATGAAATTAGGAAGAAGTCGCACATAATTGGAATTGGAAACTGCAATTAAAGAAACACAAACGAAAAAATACATATATAAATCTTTTAACAAATTATACTACATCTGATATCATTTTTACTATTCCTATAGAATAACATAAACTGCAGAAAACAACAATAATGTTTAAACCCTAACCTTGTTTACAACAAAAATAAAAAACGCCACACCAAAACATTGATATGAGTACATATCTATGACCGCCGCTGCAATATCGACATGGGGTTTTTAAGATGGAGCTGAGATGGTTAGGGTGTCGAGGCTTTGGATATGCGATTACTCTAGAGAGGAAAAAAAAAAAAGAGGCGGTGGAGCGGTGCAAAAGCGACCTATCTGAGAGGAAATTACCTATCCACGAAGCAAGAGAGCGGCATGGGCCAAAAGAAGCCCAAACGTAAAGCCCAAAAAAAACTATTTTTAAATAGCCATCAACGTAATAATAATAATAATAATAATAATAATAATAATAATAATAATAATAATAATAATAATAATAGCAATGACCATAATAAAGATAATATGAATTCAATGAAATTGTAAACAATCCTCTCATATATGGCATGTAATGTTGAATACATATATACGAGATTTTGAAGGAATTTCATTCCATTTCGTTTGCCAACCAAACACAGTAAGGAATGAAATTCAGATTCCAAATTCTTTTAATTTGTCAACCAAACACGTTATGGAATTGAATTGTATTCCAATTTCACCGGAATCTTTAGGATTCCGCCGAACCAAACGGGCCCTTAAGGAATAGAGCAGAAGAGATTGATCAAATTATTTTAGGGTTTAGTGATTGCTTTTCTCACTAGAGAGAGTTTAGCACCGGTTATCTTCCCATCTAAATCATTCACAACATGAAGAATGTGAAGAACACAATATAAAACTCTCATTATATTAAACACAAATATTTCTTAACAATAGGTAAACACTGATCTTTAAACTAGTATTATGACTATAAAGAAACTAAATTCTACCGAGTAAAACTAAAGTAAAAATACGTTAATTTGTTTAGATGTAGACATTGTATTTTAGATAAAAAGTACTGGTAATTACTATTTTTCACTAGTCACTTTCACATTGCTAGAGCCATTATGCATGGAATTAAGGTGGATATGATATTCTTTTTGTCTTTTGATGTATTATGATAAGTACTTGCTATAAAAATAATATCATCTTGATTTTGGAAACAAACCAAAATCCGTATACGGACGAATGTGTAAAGTTGGTGAATGGTATAACGCGGAAGACAGGGTGTAAACTGCAAGGGATTTGGGTATACCATCAAATCAAATCTTCAAAAAAAAAAAAAAATTATAAAATAACAAATGCAACAAATATGCTAAGCAATTAGACAACGACATATTACCTACTAATGGCATTTTCGATATCTGCTCTACAAGAAACCCCGTTTTTACCTATTATTTCAACTCTTATTTTGTATTGCAATTTGTCCTAGCTATCTTCAATTCATTATATCATATTATATAGATCACCTTTCGTACATATTATTTTTTTAAATATAGATGTGCTAGAACATAACCATGTTCTTTTATACATTTAGCCACAACGAGTGATACACATTATTATATAACTTTCTGCATAGACTTTCTCCGAAATACTAAGTTTTATTCGTTTGGGTCAACTAAAGGAACCTTGCTTCGCAATCTCTTTATCTGGCAACAGCTGGTTTGGTCTCTCCATACCTCTAATTTTAATTGCGTGAATCCTCCATTTTCTTATAAAGTTTTTAAGATAAGTGAACACCACTGCACCACAACAAAAGTTTTTAAGATAAGTGAACACCACTACACCACAACAAAAGCTGATAGGTAACAAAATAATTGGCCACAAAGTAATTTTTTTTTAATCGCAACTATTAAAGTATTTAGTTAGTTAGAAGTTTGAATTACCAGTTTCAAACACATTTACATGCACGCGTGATTGACAAAAGTTTATAATAACTATACTTATATGCATATCAATAAACTTAATTTACATTGAAAGTGAACCACCAACACAACTAAAATAAAATAAAAAAGAAAGTTATAAATAAAGGTTGGGATAAAATACAGGGTGTAATACATTATACATGTAACATGCTTTGATGACTTGGTCTAAATCCTATAATTGATAGTAACTGATAATGGATTGCATATGATTTGTCAAATTACTACTTAGACATCTTCCAAGAATCTTACCATACCTTCATATATGCTCCATAATTAAATCACACAAACCTTATAAATACATCACATATCTCCACAGTTCCTCCACACAAACATCAACAAAATATATAAAAACCTCAATCCCTAACACAAAACATAAAAACACAACACAAAAGTTGTACAAGTACAACAATGTTGAAATACTTGATACTCATTGCTATCTTCACAACCTCATGCACAGCCCAATTACCTCCAACTGCGGCTCCAACGGTCTCTCCAACCGCTAGCCCTACGCCATCACCTGTGATGACACCACCTTCTCCTGCCCCAACCCCCATGGTTCCATCACCGTCTCCATCGCCAGTGGCAGTACCATCGCCAGCACCATCACCTTCTTCTGTTGCACCAACCACTGCTCCATCAACAAGTCCCTCAGATGCTCCCTCACCAGGTCCTTCCTCTGGAACACCTGCTGATCTTCCACCTAGTGGCACCTTTGCTGATGGATGGGTTAATCGGGCTGTTATCGCTGGAACTGCACTAGCTGGTGCATTCGTTTCAGTCACTTTGATGTGAATATGCAATTAAATGTGTTTCTTTTTACTTTTGCATTATACGGTTCACATTCAGTTTTCCATTTTTGGGTTACTTGTAATTTTATATTCTTGTTCTTCTTGTTAATGGTTATTTTTATATATCACTTGTTTAGAGTTATTGATTGTTTAAGTGGTGTTTATATATCTCTGAAAAAGTAAGTCGTTACCTTAAGTCATGCCTCGACTCCACCCGATAGGACTTGCTTTCATAAAGACTTTTGCCTATTTACTTTATTTACTTGCATTTGCTTTAGCAAATATCTTGTTTGTACAAGTAAAAGAGGATAAGACCGGCCACCATTTACCACATTTGATGAAACAAGATAAAGAACGGTTCTCACTACTTGTATTGAGCGGGATGTTGATTTCTTCTCTGTTTTCGAGATTGATTGACTTCCATTGGGAGTTTTATACATACCTGAAGCTTATTAGTGATGTTAATCGTTGCGATTTGATAGACATTTGTGACACACCAATATTATTTTCTTTTCACAATCGATAACATGAGATAAACGGTCTAAGGTTGCATTACCTGTTTATTGCATTATCAAAATACAAAATCTTACAACCTATTAAGGATTTTATCAGAAAACATGTACCGCATATCTTAGTTTAAAATGTGCACATCATTGAATTACTTTTGGGTTTCACATCATGGTTTCTGATGCGAGGCCATCCAAAATTGCGTTCGCATTATACCACATTTATGTAATGTGAGTGTCAGTCGTGTTTCAGAATTTATTAAACCATGTACAAGAAGCTCATATGTATGAAAATACCAAAAATTCTTCATACAGAAAAATGATATGGTTTTTCGAGTACCGATTTTTACTATTACACAACTAAGGATAAAAATGATAAGTTTTGTTATTTAACAGGAAAAGAAATAGGAATGCTACACAAAAAATCAAATGTGTCAAGTTAGCTATATATATATATACGGATATACCTACAGTTTTTTATAGATAAATGATACATAGACCTAAAAATACACCTAAAAGTGGACCTAAACACATGTGGCATAATCCTGATGGGTTGTAAAATAAGTGGGTCCCTGTCTGCAGCCATCAGGATAATGCCACGTGTTTTTAGGTCCACAATTAGGTCTATTTTTAGGTCCATGTATCATTTCTCTTTTTTATAAAGTGAAAAAAAGTGTAAAAACCGACTCAAAACTATATTGTATGTTTGTTATTGCATTTAATTAATTACTTGGTAATTCTTTAATGTACTATATGTATAAATAATTTACGCATATGTTTTAATACTAAACACATCGCGTCTGTTATGCGCATGGTACGGTGTATATGTTAAACCATATTTTGGAGCGTGTTCAAACTTGAAATAGACATATAGTTGTTGCATGGGTTGAATTAGCAACCATTCTCATATCATATTAACATTTGATATTCGGTTTTGGTGTACCAAATCAAATTTTATAATTAAGTCAGTGACGAAGGAGGAAAGTTTATAAGTCGCATTCGATAAGTAGCTAGTTTTCAAAAAATTAATTCCTCGCATTCTTGGTACAAGCTCAACTTCTCTTCTCGATTAATATTGCACAACTACTTCGTGTCCCCCCCCTCCTTTTTTTTTTTTTTTTTTTTTTAAATGTCGAATCAGAAAGTAACTATATGGCTACATATTTATTCCAAAATTAATTGTATACATAACATGTTTATTACAAGCTAAGCTTATACAGACTAATATTTTTATTATTAACTGAAGTAAAAAAAAGGTGTATTAAGTAGGAAGTCACCAAATCAGAAAGTAGAACAAGCCTTGGCCTCTACGATATATTTCTTGGTTTAAACAAGCTAGGTGGCCTCTTTTATTTCTGAGATCATGTTCATGCTATGGAATGCTTGGAAAACATAAAAGAAAACGCTACCTTTTTCTTGTTTTTAAGCAAACTTGGTTGAAAAAACGCTCTACAACAACCACTAGAATCGAATTGAATAAGATAAGATAAGTATCGTAGGAGATCATTCCTCTCCAATTACGCTTGATATTCTTTTCCCCATAGATAACTTCTACCTAATGGCATAATATGCGGATATACAACTCGATCTTCAATGCAAAAGAACTCCTCGTATTTTTCAGTGTGGCTAAATTGGCCGGACAAGGTGTGATGGTGGCGATAGAAAGGAAGAAACTTGGTAACAAAGTTTGCAACCTAATCATGTTTAACAAATCAACTATACGTAAAAATCTTATAATTAATTACTTACAAGAATCGGGGTTTTTGCCACGGAAAACTTTTAACCACGACCAAAATTGTGACTAAAAGCCCACTAAACGACAAAAATAAACAATTTTCAACCTTTGACCAACAATCACTTTTAACGACCTTTAGCCACGACTTGTCGAGGTTAAAAGTCTTTAGTCACGACTTTGATTCGTGCCTAAAGGCCCGATTCATGTAGTGTTAGTTCATCTCTTATTTACATATGTTTCAACTCATTCGTTCTTGCAAATGCAACCGTAATTGCTTGTTTATATGCTATTTTGGGCAATTTAATTGTTGCACTATTGGATTGGGCCTTATGTTCTGTGACTTAGAATAATGTATAGGTCAGGCTATTATTTTTGTTGTGTCCAGACAGACGGGCCATGGGCAGAAACATCGATAATAATTGGGTGCATGTGTTTGTGTTTTTCCCAAAATAAACACATTGTGTACAAATGGTCGGGATACCTTCTTTCATGGTCAATAGATAATTGCACGTAAAAATTTATTAATGATCAGTAATCACACATTATACCTGATCACACCAACATTAGAAACGGACGTCAACGTATTTGCTATTAGAAGAGTAACAATTTAGCTAATGAATTTATTCTTAAAAGACAACTTTTACAACATACATTAGCAGATTAGCTATCTAACATATAATATTTTAGAGATGTGTTCAAAGAAACTTAAACTTACAAGATGAGCTACTCTCGATATTTAGTTTGTCGATTTCAACTTTTCAAGCATATTTTATAATTTGGCACGTGAAGGGATCAAATAAAGAGCTGTACATCTTTGCATATCTAATAATTCACACATATATGATTGACATTCAATCACATGCAAACCTAGAGCTTTCATTTATATTAAAAATACGCGATCCCCAAAACCCCGTGGTGTGTTTTATATTGAACTAAATAAAATTAAAGTCAGTGTTTATCATTTGCAAAGGGCTTTTGCAGCTGTGTTTACATATTTTTATATATGAAAAATACATCTTTAAACTCAGTGGCGAACACAGACATTGATTAAAGGGTATCCATTTTAGAAAATGTTTTGAAAATACTATGTACTTATTGTTAAACTACCAAAAGATCATATAACATTTATTACACTACGAATGTTTTTTAGAAGGTATGCACATGCATACAATGTACTGCCTCAAGTATGTCCACATCTGTCTAAATTAACGTTTACTTGTCACATATGTTTTATATCCGTGTTCTCATAGTTTATATACGCCACTCTCAGTTACTTAACACTTTGCTAATAATGCAACTGTTGTCTAATATTTTATCATGCGTATGCTAGATAAATAATGAAGAAGGGAAAGCCGACTTATGATCTGCGAAGACGACAATCATCAATCAGTGGGCATTTCATTTCTTTTCAACTATATATTTGTATGTATTGTAAATATTTTTATAAAATGCGATAACCATTAAGAAGTTCAAAATTTCGTTTGTTCATATATATTAAATGAAGGATATCGGGATTAACATCAAACTGTTTTATTGATTTTTGTGTGTCAATACATTGCAAATAGAAGCCTACATATAGGGGTTACAATATGAGATAAATAACTAAATAGATAATTGCCTACAATCAAGCTAATTGCTATCAATTACATTATGATGATTGCACAAATAATGGTAACAAGGATATTCGGTCTAACACTCCCCCGCAATCGGAGCGGGAGGACACCGGACGCTCAGGCTAGAGCGAAATTCTTCAAACAGAGCAGTGGGCAATCCTTTCGTGAAGATGTCCGCATACTGATAGCGAAAAGGAACATGAAGAACCCAGACCTGACAAGTAGCAACCAAGTCTCGAACAAAATATATATCAATATCAATGTGCTTCGTTTGCTGGTGCTGAACCGGATTACAAGATAAGTAGACAGCGCTAACGTTATCACAGTAGACAAGCGTAGCGAAAGATAAAAGTGTGTGTAGCTCACGGAGTAAATTCCGTAACCAACAAGTCTCAGCAACATCATTGGAAAACCCACGGTACTCTGCTTCAGCACTAGAACGAGAAAGCGTCGGTTGACGCTTAGAGGACCATGAGAGTAAGTTGTTGTCAAGAAATACACAATACCCAGAAGTCGATCTCCTAGTGGTGGGACAACCAACCCAATCTGCATCGGAATAAGCAACCAATGATGTAGTAGAAGATGAAAACAATTGTAGCCCATGGTCTAAGGTACCCCGAACATATCGCAAAATCCGTTTGAGAGCCGAGAAATGGGGCTCCCGAGGGTCACGCATATGAAGGCAAACCTGCTGAACTGTATAAGATATATCTGGGCGAGTAAATGTGAGATACTGAAGAGATCCTGCAAGACTCTGATATAAAGTAGGATCAGACACCGGATCACCATCATCCCCTAGTTTAGATTCAGTGTCAACAGGAGTCCGACTAGGATTACAATTAACCATATGAGCTCTCTCCAAAACTTCAATAGCATATTTCTACTGAGATAAAAATAGCCCCGAGGAATCACGTATAACAGAGATAACTAGAAAATAATTAAGTGGACCCAGATCTGTCATAGCAAACTCCTGATGTAAGGATCCAATAATCCGCTGCAACAAACTCTCAGAAGAAGCTGTGAGTACAATATCATCAACATATAACACCAGCAGTATCCGTCCCCTATTTGTATATAAATAAAGATGTGTAAGATCTACTCCTTGATAGATCTTTGAGCCTGTGGATCGATAGTATGTTAATGTAATCACAAACACACTATGTAGAGAATCTCTGTATCAACTTGTGTCTACGCGGAATATAAACACAAATAAGAACAATATGAATAACTAATAACACTTTGATCCTCTATGGATCTTTATAAAAACACTAAAGATTGTTTTTAGGGTCGTACATAATGCATAGCCTTGAGTTCCTTTTATACTACAAGGAACCCTAAACCTTCTTACAAGAAACGTATAATGTAAAACTATAAAAGATATCCTACATATCTTGTCTTAAAATAACTAAAGTCTATCTATTGTAAAGCTACAGACACACTATATCCGCATGAACACTTCATCCGCAGGAATACTTCTATCAGCAGGAACCACTATAGCTATCCGCAGGAACCTGTCAGAAGTATTCTTCAGCAGGAACTTCTATAATTCCCAACAATCCTCCCCTAATCTTGAATTTGACATGGTTAAGTTCAAGATTCTTGATAGATCTTTGACGTCCAAAGCTTGAGGATTGAAACCATAACTTTTGCAGCAAAATTAGGTAACCACCAGCAATCACTATAGATCAGCAGAAACCAGGAACCATCTTTGAAGAACAGGATTCCAGCAGCAACTTCAACTATCAGCAACAACTAGAACCAGCAGCAACATGAGTAGATTTGATAAGCCTTTACCAAGTAGCTACTCACTCTTGGGCTAGCTAGTCCTTTGGTGGAATCATGACATCACCCTGGTGAACTAGTAACCAGGTCAACACTTAGAACATGAATCATTTGTGTGTAGACAAACCTTAATGATTATTGGCAAATCATCACAGCCATAAACGGATTTGACTTGTCTTTACCTGTAGCCGTTTGCTCAAGACTAGCCAATTCTTAGGTGAATAAATCACCTTTGTGAATTGAGAACCAAATATGGATTTCCACTGCCTTTACCACAAGCCATATACCTGTGGGCTAGCCAATTATTTGGATTTACAGAGGATAAGATCCATGGTGAATTGATGACCATTTCAACTCTCAGCAATGAAGCATGGGTGAGTTGAGTACCCTATGGTTTTGAGCAAACCATTACAGCTATTAACAGATTTGATGTGTCTTTACCAAAGCTGTACCCTTTGGACTAGCCAACTCTTTGATGGCATAGTCAACATCATGGTGAGTTGATTACCATTTGTGTAGTAATTAACCACTACAAGTACCTATATACAACAAAGAGTGCAACTATCCAAATACAAGTTAGGAAACATAATTTTTTTTAAACTAATACAAAATAAAAAGATATAAATGAATACAACAATAAAGAAACAAATTACCCCATGGTGTGAATCCCATGCTTAGCAGCCATCTGTTGTTTAAAAAGAAGACTTCTCCTAATATCCTTAACCAGCTGTTCAGCATGAGTTATGTCATTCGCAACCATACCACTGGGAACAGTTAACTTCACATCAAGCATTTGTCTCAAAACACTAGCATGAATAGGATAAGTAACCTCTGCCATCATATACAAAACATTGCCAGCCATGGTAGAAACTGTATGCACATTAGAGAGAGGAAAATACTTCCAAGTGGCAATATCCCAAGTCTCTTGTCCATGCCACACCTTGAAGCCTTTCCTAACAATTGTAGAAGAATAAAAAAGAACATACAGATCCCCAAGCAATAATATACCATTTTCACCTGGCTTATGTGTTCTGTAATAAGAAGTTACCCAGCCATACAGATTGATAAGATTATTTCTATCCACAAAGTATAAGATTTCACTAAGAAAAGTGAAATGTTTATATGAACCATCTTTCCTATGGATAGTATTCACTTCTCCCTTGGCAACTGCTAGATGACTAAGCTCCCACTTAACCAAAGGAACCCACTAAGCAGCCTCCTCACCATCATCCTCCTCAAACTCAATGAAAGAACTATCTTCTGCAGGAAGAGCCACAGTTTCAGACTTCCTCTTCCTTGTAAGTCTCTTCTGCCTTTTTCCAGGAGTAGAAGAAGGTGAAGATTCTTTGGCAGCAGAAGTAGGTATAGATTCAGTACCAGCCTCTGTAGTTGGATGAGAGGAACCTTCAGTAGCAAGTGTCTCAGAGCCATCAGCAGGAAGTATATCTTCCTTGTCAGCAGGAAGTATATCTTCCTTTTCAGCAGGAACAGATTCTTCTATAACAACCTCCTTTGCAGGAGTAGATGTTGTACCTTCAGCAGAAGCAAATTGCTGAGAATCTGATGGTGGTGTAGGAACCCCAACTTTCACAGAAGATTCAGGAGAAATGGTATCTGTAGTGGATCCTCCAAGTACATCTTCAGGCTGTGCTTCAGCAGATTCCTCTACAGGAATGGAAACAATAGGAACAGAGGATTCAGTAGAAACAGGATGAGAAGCATCAGCAGCATCAACAAATTTCAACCTTTTTGCTGCAGGAACATCCAGAACACCAACATGACTCTTTAGAGGTTGATTAACTGGAATGCCAGATGTATGAAAAGCTGTGAGAATTTTGTTGTATTCTTCCACCAATGCAGGAGGTTTCATTGCCCAAACTTGTTTCCTAGACATACCAGAACCATATACAGCAGAACTCTGATTCTTGACAAAAACCCTCATATGTTCTGTCATTTGGGCCTGTGTCATAGGCTTTTCCCTCTTAGCTCTAGCCTTTCTCTCTGCCTCAGCCCTCCTCTTTTGTGTACCCGAAGCAACCATTTGTTGGACATAATCATCCATTTCAAAGTTAGTACCTAAGACCTGATGAGCTAACCTTAGATTGGCAACAACTTGGGAAGCAAGATGGTCCCAAGTGTCAGGAGTAAATTGGTTGGATAGCTCATCCAATTCTCTTTTTCTCTCAGCAGTCAAAGAAGCTGGTGTTGGGTACCCAAGCTTATCCAAATCAGCTTGAATGTTTCTTGCCATGAGTTCAGATATCCTCAAATCCTCTTTCCTCTTAGTTTCAGCAGCCAATTCTTTCTCATGTAAATCAGCAGCCACTCTTGCACTTAGTTCTTCTAGTTCAAGCTCTTTTTTTGACTTTTTCCTAGGTGGAAGATCTTCTTCAATCATAACAGATTTCCCTTTGTCAATAGCAGTAGGAGCAGGAACAATATCTTTGGCAATAGAAATGGACTCAGCAGTCTGTCCATCAGCAGAATCATGAGAATGAACATCAGCAGAAGCCTCTTCCATAACTACATCCTTAGGAACATCAGCAGGAATAAAGATAGGAGGAACATTATCAGCTGCATCAGTAGAAACCTTGGTAGCAGGTGACTCAGTAGAAACATGATGTAAAGGGTCAGCAGCAAAATGCATAACACCTTGATCAGCAGAATCCAAGGTAGCTTCATCAGAAGGAATTGCCTTTGAAGAGGCAGCAGTAATATCAGCAGAAGGTTGAACATCATCATCAGCTGTAACCACAAACTCTTGACCAACAACAAAAATCGTGGAAACACCTTCTGAATGGACATTAGAAGTAACACCAACATCAGAATCAACATCCATTGAAGCACCTCCATCAGCAGAAACAAGTTGAATCACTGGATCAGCATCTTGAACCGGTTTAGCAATGGGCACCTCTGATCCTTTATTTAGAGATTGCCTTGTCTTCCTCCTTTGAAACATAATGGGTGCCTGAGTAGCAGCAGCAGGTTTAGGAGAAGGTGTTTGTTGAGCCTCAATAACTTCAGCCAACATATGAAGAGGATCAAGAGACACATCAGCTTGTTCTTCCTCTGAATCAGAGACCACATTCTTCCTTCTTCTCTTTGCCATCCTAGACTCCAATGTCTGAACCCTCTTTGTTAATGTAGTAATTTGACCACCAAGATCTGCTTTGGGCTCTTTTAGTTCTTTCTCCAAACCAGCAATTTGCTTGACATAAATACTGAGCAATTTATAAACATTAGTGAGAGTAACAGGGTCCTCAGCTTCACCAACAGGTGTACCAGTGGTGTTTGGAGCTTCATTGGACCTAGTAGGAGACACATGTAAATCATCACCAGTATTGGTGGTATCAACAAAGGACTCTCTAGGTGGACTAGAGGTATGCTGTCCTGTATATATGGGTGTCTCATCATTAGGCTCAACTTCATAGGCACCTATGATCTCATCACTATGGTCAAGATTATCAGTAAATGGTGTCTCAGTTTCAATACTAGGAGATATAGGAGCAGTATTGGGCCTAGGTGAAGGAGAAGGAAGGTTACCAACTTCATCATCAGNCAACAAAGGACTCTCTAGGTGGACTAGAGGTATGCTGTCCTGTATATATGGGTGTCTCATCATTAGGCTCAACTTCATAGGCACCTATGATCTCATCACTATGGTCAAGATTATCAGTAAATGGTGTCTCAGTTTCAATACTAGGAGATATAGGAGCAGTATTGGGCCTAGGTGAAGGAGAAGGAAGGTTACCAACTTCATCATCAGCAGAAGTGGCTGGATCCAGAGGAGCAGTAGTTTGCTCATCAGGAGCATTAGGCCTACGGGATGGTAATGGCTGATCATCAGCAGCAACTGATGCAGATGCATCAGCAGCAATAGATGGTCCAGCAGTATCAGTTGCTGATGCACTTGCATCAGCAGGTTCAGGACTAGGTGGGTTACCACCTTCAGCAGCATCCCCTTCATCAGCAGCTTCATTGCCTACGGGCAACATAGCTGGAGTCAAAGGCCAATGTTCCCCTGTATACCCATTACCCATATTGGCAAATATCTTAGAAGTCAAATCTACAATAGGTTGATGTTTTTTATCTTGAGTCTCAATATCTATTATAATTTGAAGTAACCTAGAGTACATTAGAAACTTATTTTTCTTAGCCTTAATATTTCCAATCATAGCCTCAAAAATAAATCTGGAAAAGTTAAGGGTAGTACCCTGTGACAAACATACGATTCCACAACCCAAATAAGAAGAGAATTTATCCCATCCTCCAGACTTAGGACTGAGACATTGTAGCAGAGTATGTACCAAGAACCTCCACTTGGGGCAGAGCTTGTTCTTGTACCAGGCCTTCTTTCCATCACCTTGATATCCAATAACCTGCAACCTAACAAGTATTGTTTCCTTGTTCTTATGATACTCACCATTTTCATCATCGAATCGAAGTTTGGTTCAGACCAAAGACTCTGTAAGCACATACTCTTGCCCATCAATAGTAGCCGTAATCGCTGTAGGATGATCTTCCCCAGATGGTACCGTAGCAGTGGCCCAAAATTGTTTAACCAAACATTCACACACAAGAGTGGGATAACATGTGAGAGAAAATTGAAGTTTAGACTTCTGTAAGAAATCCACCATTGGATCAAACAGTTCATGACCCTTTGCTTTGCCCAAAAATGCCACTTTGTTGTGATCTTTCTTAAAGATGAGTGCGGCCATTTGAAAATTTGAGAAAAGTAATGAAATTGAGAAGACGGGAAATGGGTTTGTGATTGTAAGAGATGGAATTAGTTATTTTGGGTATGGGATTCACACGTTAGGTTTTTAATGGAAGTTACCTAATCGTGGGAGTTAATTGGTAAAAAATATCGGAGAGAATCTTTGACCAATTTTGACTTTATTATTTACCTAGAATAAAAGCCCAAATTAACCCAATCAGCAGTAACGAGAAGTCTATCCGCAACAATCCTTGGTCAATCCGCAGAAACAACCCTTCCGTAGAAAGGTTACTGTGTAGAAATATCTCCACACTGTCAAAAGTAAATATCTTTTTCAACCAACCCCTCATTAATTGCCATACCTACTCAATAAACTCACAATCAGTTCTACAAATAACCCCTCAAATCACAATTAACCCTCATCTGACCTTTGATCATCCCCAATTACACACAAAATCCTCCCATTAGTAATAATCATGAACCCTAATCCCAACATTATCGAAATATCATCTGATTCGTCCGATTCAACAAACACCATGAACCCCAAATTTGAAGTAACAAACCTCACCTTTGATTTTACCCCAGGTTAATCATCCAACCGTCGTCGTCTAAGGAGAGCAAGGCTCACCAAGGAGCATGCAAAGAAGAAGAAGCACAATATTGGTACCTCAAGCCAACCCACTAGACCAGCCAAAGCTCCATCCTCTGNCACACAAAATCCTCCCATTAGTAATAATCATGAACCCTAATCCCAACATTATCGAAATATCATCTGATTCGTCCGATTCAACAAACACCATGAACCCCAAATTTGAAGTAACAAACCTCACCTTTGATTTTACCCCAGGTTAATCATCCAACCGTCGTCGTCTAAGGAGAGCAAGGCTCACCAAGGAGCATGCAAAGAAGAAGAAGCACAATATTGGTACCTCAAGCCAACCCACTAGACCAGCCAAAGCTCCATCCTCTGAGTCTTTTGAGGATCCAAATCCATGGATCCCACTCCAACCACCTTCTTGGGAACTTGTTTCTCCCTTCCTTTATACATCCTCTGAGGAAGAAGAAGAACCCCAAAACAATCAACCCTCAACTCCTTCAGAGGAAGAAGATCTTTCCCAACTTCCTCTTTGGGTCTATGACTCAGAAGCCGAGGATTCCATTGAAAGGCTTGAGCCATTGTTCAATCAGCAGGAGGCATCGAGGAAAAGGTCTTCAGCAGAAACACCCCAATCTTCACAACCACAACCACTTCCAAGAACAAGGAGAGCAAATCCACCTCTCCCAAGTTCAAGGGCAGTGGTAATTGGGCTTCCTTGTCCACAAATGTATGATACTTATTGCAAGGACAAGAGAAAGAGGAAAGTGGATGAAGTTGAAGGGAAAGGCAAACGAAAGATGGAGTAGAGTTTCAGTGTCTCCACTGCCATAAGAACCAGAAAAATCAGAAGCTGCAGTGGGTGATGTTGTTGGGTGGTAGATGTTAGGGGTTAGGTGTCTAGTGATGGGGATTATGTTTGTTTAGATGTGTTTGTTTTAGACAGGGTTCTTGTAATTTCATCCTTTTGTAACTTAAGTATGAATGAAATAAAATTTCCCTGTTTTGTGTAACCTTTGCATCATTTATCTTTCTCTATTCTTTATGTGCACTTCCACTGATGTAACTCAATACTGCTGAATTACCCATACCACTGATGAAACCAGTAGAAACCCTTCAGTAGAAACCAACTTGGTATCAATCAGCAAGAACAAGTTTTTGCCATTAGCAGAAACAATGAAACCAGTAGAAACCCTTCAGTAGAAACAGATACCTGCAAAATAGACACATAAAACAGAACACACAAAACAAACTTAACAAGTAATGGTTAGTTTATACAACATTAAACCTGCAAAATCAAATTAGTGTACAAAATCATAAGTAACTACATTTAATTATATAACTTCAATCCTCCCTGAGGCATATGCCTCTCCTTAAACAGAGCATTCAAGGGTTAACCATCCCAATGTGGACAACTAAGGGTTGAAACCTAGGTCCATCAAAAGCCTTTGTTAATAGATCAGCCACATTATCATCTATATGGATTTTAAGCACATGAATTAAGTGTTTCTCATTTGCATCCCTAATAAAATGGTGCCTAATTTCAATGTGCTTAGTTCTATTATGATACACTGGATTCTTAACTATGCAAATTGTACTTTGGTTATCAATAAAGATTTTAGTGTTCATGAAATTGAACCCATAATCAAGCATTTGATTTTGTATCCAAAGTACCTGCCCACAACAATTGGCAGCAGCAACATATTCTGCTTCAGTAGAAGAGGTAGCCACAGTGGTTTGCTTCTTGCATTGCCAAGAAATTAACCTTCTTCCAAGAAATTGACAACCCCCAGTAGTGGACTTCCTATCAAGATTAGCATCAGCATAATCACTGTCACTGTAAGCTTCCAACACAAATGGAGAATCTCTTGGGTACCAAAGACCTAGTTTAGGTTGGCCTTTCAGGTACTTAAAGATTTTCTTCACTGCATTCAAGTGTGAAGTCAAAGGAGTGACTTGATGTCTAGAACAAGCACTAACTGCAAAAGTAATATCNGTAAGCTTCCAACACAAATGGAGAATCTCTTGGGTACCAAAGACCTAGTTTAGGTTGGCCTTTCAGGTACTTAAAGATTTTCTTCACTGCATTCAAGTGTGAAGTCAAAGGAGTGACTTGATGTCTAGAACAAGCACTAACTGCAAAAGTAATATCTGGCCTTAAAGCTGTCAAATACATCAGTGAACCAATCATTGACCTGTATAAATGAACATTAACAACAGAATCTGGTTCAATGTTATTCTTAGGCTTTGGAGCTTTATAAAGTGTAGTTGCAGTTCTAACATTATCCATATCAAACTTCTTGAGGATGTCCCTCACATACTTCTCCTGGTGTATAAAAATGCCATCATTCTGTTGCTGTACTTGCAGAACCAAAAAGAAAGTAAGCTCTCCCATAGCACTCATCTGAAATTCACCCTTCATTAATTCCTCAAACTCCCTGCACCAAGCTTCCTTAGTGGAACCAAAGATGATGCCATCCACATAAACTTTAACAAGAATAATATCCCTAGAATTCTTCTTGATAAAGAGTGTTTTATCAATAGCACCTCTTCTGTATCCATGCTTCAACAGGAATGCAGATAATCTAGCATACCAAGCTTTGGGTGCTTGATGGAGACCATAGAGAGCTTTCACCACTTTATAAACATGTTTAGGATTCTCTGGATCTTCAAAACCTTTGGGTTAAGTGACATACACTTCTTCTTCAATTTCTCCATAGAGAAAAGCACCTTTTACATCCATTTGATAGACCGTGAAACCCATATAGGATGCAAAGGCCAAAAACAGTTTAATGGCCTCAACCCTTGCCATAGGTGCAAAAACTTCATCATAATCAATCCCTTCTTCTTGTCTGAAACCCTGAGCTACTAACCTAGCCTTATTTTTTACCACAATGCCCCTAGCATACCTTTTATCCACACTTCTTGATTCTTAAATTGTTGCATCTCTTCTTGCATAGCTTCTACCCAACTAGGAATCTCAAGTGCTTGTGCTACACTTGTTGGTTCAAATTGAGATAAGAAACAAGCAAATAGATAATGTTGGTAATCTGTGTGATTATCTCTTTGTTGACACATGACATAGGTAACAAAAGCATATTCTCCAAACTGTGACTTCTTCACAGTACTCCTAGTTTGAACATTAGCACTGGGATCTCCAATAATATTGGTTTGAGGATGAATGGTGTTTATCCTCTTTGTAGGAATGGGATTAACTTCAATAGTGGGTTGAATATTATTCAATGTTTGGTCAAAATCATCATCGTAAGAAGAAGAACTGAAAATGCCAGCACCTTGTTGATGGTTACCAAGATCTGTGGGGCTTGGGAATCTCTCATATGGCTCAGCAAAGCTAATTGATACACCAGTAGGATTGGAAGAATGAGCAGTAGAACCAAATTGGAAAGCTTCAGCAGAATCGGTGATATCAGCAGAAACAGGAGAACTGTCAGCAGAATCTAGGTTTCTACTGGTTGCTTGTGCTGCTTGTCGAATTAGTGACTCAGCATCTTTTGCAAACTCCAAACCAAGTTTCTCAGCTTCTAGATTGGCTGCATACTTTTGCTTCTGGAGTCTAGCAAGATCCTCTGCATAGTGTGACTCATCCTCATTATGACTAGTAGGTTCTTTAGGGCCATCACCTACAAGATGGTTAGGGGAAAAGGAAGGTACAACCATGGTTTGTTCATAAAGCTCAGACTCACTATCTGAGTCATCATCCAGGGTACCTCCATTATTAGTGGGAGAATCTTGTGTACCTGCAGATTGGTTAGAAACAAATCTAGTATAGCCCAAGGAATCAGTTAAATAGTCTAGGTCAAAATACCAAGCATAACCTTGTCCCTGAACATTAGGCTTCTCTTCTAGGTATCTCAGGTTAAGAGTCTCCTCAATCTTTTTAGCATTTAAATTATATACCCTATAAGCCTTACTATGAGCTGAATAACCCACAATATACCCCTCATCAGCTTTCTCATCAAATTTTCCTAGTTGATCACTAGTGTTCAAAATGGTCACATGACATCCAAAAGGTCTAAAGTAACTAATGCTGGGAACTTTCCCAGTGAGAAGTTCATAAGGTGTCTTGTTATGAGGTCTAGTGATGGACACCCTGTTCAGAACATAGCAAGCAGTGCTTACTGCTTCAGTCCAGAACATAGTGGGTAATTTAGAGTCTGCAAGCATAGATCTTGCTGCCTCTATTAAGGTTCTATTCTTTCTTTCAGCAACCTCATTTTGTTGTGGGGTTCTGGCATTGCTATAGTCCCTTTTTATCCCCTTAGACCCACAAAGTTCTATTAATAAAGCATTCTTGAACTCTGTCCCATTATCACACCTAATACTTTTAACCTTTTTGTTTAGCTGGTTTTCAACAAGGGTAAGAAATTCTTTTAGAGTTGGAAAAGTTTCATCTTTAGTTCTCAAAAAGAATACCCAACAAAACCTGCTATAGTCATCAGTGATCACCAGGCAGAAGTACTTGTGATCAATACTTCTGATTTGAGTTGGACCAAAGAGATCCATATGCAGCAACTGAAGAGGCTCTGAGATAGTGCTCACAGCTGTAATGGCTTTGTAGGAGGCTTTGTGTTGCTTTCCTTTGTTGCAGGCAACACAATTGTGCTCATTGGTGAAGACTTTGGAAGGAAGCCCATGAACTAGATCAAGTTTGGAAAGCTTGTTGATGGTCTTGAAGTTCACATGAGCCATCCTTCTATGCCATTTTGTAGACTCATCCAGGGATGCTTTAGCCACCAAACATGTTAGATCACCTTCAGGTTGGACATCATTCAAATTGAATGTGTATAAATGGTGGCTTCTGGGAACTCTCAGCAGATTTGATGTATCTTCTGGAAGCTTGAAGTCTTTTGAGAGTACAAGACATTCATCCTTAGAGAAGAATACTTTGTTCTTGGTGTCACAAAATTGTGACACTGAGAACAAGTTGAAATTTTGCAGTTCCTTCACATAGTACACATTCTCAAAATCCAACTTAGAAGTTCTAATGGTTCCTTTCCCAGTGATTCTACCATTTCCTCTACCAAAAGTCACAATGCCCCCTTGAATGGGCACAAACTTATGCATCATTTCTTTGTTCCCTGACATGCTTCTGGAACAACCACTATCTATGGTGTATGCTTATTCATACACCTTTTCTTTACCAAATTAAGACCAAAACGACCAAAAACTAACCATAAATACCAAAGATATTGTGTTTTTGTGTTTATGATTGTGCAGGTACGGATATTTCAAATATGGACGAAAATCAAAGAAAAACCGACAAAAACGAGCACGAGAATGGAAAGTGTCAAAAGCTGAGGCCGGGGAAGCATTTTATCATCAATTGAGCTCAGAATTCCAAAAAGACCCCTAGAGAATCAAAGAATATCATAAATGATCCTTGGAGCAAATTTTGAAGAATTGGAAATTTCAGTCCCTCAAGTTTCATCATTTGGCAAAAATAGTCCTTTGAAGATATATTTGAAGAAAAGTCAAAGTCAACCCTCAAGGTTTCAAGAAATGTCAAGAAATACCCTTGGATCACACTATGGAAATATCACAGATTCAGTCCTTGAAGTTTCAGGTTTTACATATTTGGTCCTTGGCACTTTACTACTACATCCTAAGCCCTAAACAAACCAAACGGATCCATTTATAACTAAAACCACAACCCAAAATCCATTAAACCCAAAAAAACCCCACAAGCCCAACCATCCCCTACCCGGCCTGCTAACCCATTCCATCCCTTTTACCAACAACACGACCCAACACTCATTTATTACCCTTTGAATAAAACCCGCCACCCAATTTACCCCCAATCCCAGAAACTGCTATTCACCCAAGAACCCTAAAATTCACACGACCCAATTTACCACAATTAAGGGCAATTGGGACAATTGACCTCGGTTTCTAGAAGCCCTGACATGTCAGGAAATGTCAGGTCAGCAATCCATGTGATGGGACAGATGGCACATGATCCAAGGGTCAAGATTACTGCGTATAATTGAAGCTGGGATCAAGGGACGAGATGAATGATGAGAAAGCACACCTGAGAGCTTCCAGATGCTTCCTCAAAACCCTAGCTCACCTCAGCCTCAGCTATATGTACACCCCTCATATCATGTAATCAGTGTGTAGGTTATAGTAGTCATTTTATTTGCTGAAATGTATTCTCACTTTTAGATAATGTAATTTAGTATTTACTTAAGGAAATCTTAGTTCCTTTTTCATATAATCTTAGTTATTTAGTGAAATTTTAATTCTCAAAGTTATTTGAATTCAGTTGTTAAATCTTCTTTTCTGTTTCATTAGTTAATAGAAAACATTATCAGTTTAATTAACTTTTCTTATTTAGTAGTTGTTTATCTCAAATCAAAAATTAAAAAAAATCAGAAAATAGAAAAAAAAAATCATTATCAAAACCAAGCTTCAGCAAGCTTGTTTTCCATTAGATCAAGTTCATTTTAGCTTATTATAGCTTTAGTGAGCTTTTGTAGGATTAAATTCAGATCAAATTTCTCAAATACAAAAAAGTCAATAAAAGTCAACAAGCTTATTCAATAAGCTGAGCTTATTTAGTGGTGATTTAACAGTCCAAAAGGGAGCATTTGGCCTGTCTAAAGACAGGCAAGCTTAGTGAACTCCCTCAATTGTGGCTGAGGGAGAGTTACTTTGTAAGTTTTTGCCTATTTTTTGTTCCACTCAATCATTTTAGTATTAGATCTGGTATAATAGATTGATTGCTGTTTATCTGCTTTGATTTATTATTATTCAGTGTTAGTTCATTGTTATTTGAGCTTGTGAGATCTTAGTTTGCTTATTTGTTGAATTCTAGTTGTTATATGCTTGATATTGTTGTCTGTGATAAATTGTGCATCTGAGATCTGAGAATTGGTGTTAGTTGTTGTTTTTTGCTGTTGATCTGTTGTTCTTAGATCTAGTGTGACTGATTTGGACCATAGTGGTGGTGATTAGTAGCTTGAATCTCATAGCTATAGTGCAAGCAGTTGGATAAGGGGTGTTTGGGACAGATTATTTTTCTGTGTTTGATTGTGTTTCAGGAGTTAGGAATAATATAGACACATCAAGTTAGGTTCATATTAGTCAATAGTAGCATAAAATTCAGTAGCTAAACTATAAAAAGTCAAAATTCACTTATATCACTCTCTATTGCATTTATCTGTTAGAAATTTCAAGTAGAATAATCATAGTAGTAGTTGCATAGTTGTTTGTTTAGCTTAATCTAGTTTCACTTTAGCTTAATATTTCATAATCATTCACAAAAGTTCATCAGAATTTGGTTTTAGTCAACATTGCATAAAAACAGTTAAAAGTCAAAAATATTTCTAAGCAGTTTTTGGACAAACTTGTAGATCATCTCTAGAATTCAATTCTTGTTGGAAATACAGTTTGATTGTTGGTTTGAGTTGTTTGGTGGCTTGTGAGTTTAGAAAAACAAGTATTGTGCTTATTTGATCTCATTTGCTTAACTGAATTTAAGCTCAAAGTTGGTAATCTGCTCATTGATCTGTCCTGTACCACTGGTTTCACCCCAAGTTCATAAGCCATTAGCTCCTTCATTACTTGGGCAAATTGTTTGATAATTGGGGCAAAAGTTAGTCTAGCTAGCTGACTATAAGATTCCACTAATGGTTTCCCATTTAGAGCTTATTGTAACTGCTTATTTGTTCCTTCTATTTTGTCTCATTTAATTGTTAAGCTGAATATTTTCCTTTAAGTGCACACTTGCATATTGGCTTGAGTTCTTGATTCCAGTGATCCTTTTGAGTTTATTTAAGTGTGTTTGAGCTGTTTTCATTGTGTTGAGCTTATTGATGCTCATTGGAGCTTATTTGGCTTATATAAGCCCTTATTTGAAACTGTTTGAGCTTACATTGTATAAACAGAGTTCCTTTTTGGTCAAAATTAAGTGTTTTTGAGCTTATTAGAACCTTAAGAGCATTCTGTGAAAGTTTGACTTCATTTGGTCAAAGTGCTTATTTATAAGCACTTTACCTAAACTGCTTTTTGGTCCAATAAGCACATAACTGCTTATTTTACAAAATTTTATTTTCCAGTAGCTTTAGAATATTATTTTAGATTTTCCATAAAAATTCCAGATTTATTTGAATAGTTTTACTATTTATTTTCTATTTTCCTAGATTTTATGTCATTTTTAATTCATAATAAATTCAAAAAGACAAAAATAATTTTCATTTTTATTTTTAAAATTAGTTTTTAGTTTAGTAAGATTTTTCAAAATTAAATTTGTAGATTAAATCTTTAATTTCATAATTAGTTTAAATTTCTTTTATTAAATAAAAATATAAAAATAGTTTTTAATTCTTAAATAAAAAAAAAAGACAAAAATAATAATTTTCTTTTTCTAAAAATTTTCTTTTATTATTTTTAGTTTAGAAAAATTTAAATTTCACCCTTACGATTAGATTTGCTTAACTTTTACATTTTTAATTGTCACGTGACGTTTAATTTTACGTTTCTTAATTCATTTTTACGTTTTTAGCTTACGTGTGCTTTGATTACGTGATATACTTGTTTAATTGTTTGATTGTGCTTTATTTGCTTATCATTAGTGTAATTCTCATCGTTATCACTTTCACCATTTTCACTACACGTTTTACGATTCGGAAATCGAGATTCCATTTAACCTTCGTACGGACACGACCCGGGTAATTTCTTATTTGTTGAGAAATTGCTTGGATATATACTATACTATTCATGAAACACCAAGTTTTTGGCGCCGCTGCCGGGGAAGGTTGAAGTGAATTTTTGTTTTCGTTTTTAAATCGTGATTTGAAAAACCTTCCTTTTACGTATTTTCTTATATAAAAAGTAAAAATCACAAAAACGAAACATTTTTCCTAAAGTGTTTACAAAATACCAAAAATATAATAAACATCATCGCTCTTCCGTTGAAAGAGGGGTGTTGTAAACGAAATAAGCTTGAACAATAAAAAAAGATCGTGAAGTTAAAAGTTATCCGATTACTTTAATTCTACTACCGAATAACCGGAGAATACGGAAGTCGTGACATTAAATTGCCGACTGAAGAGAGAACTATTCTTCTCTCCCGCCTCGCTGCGCGTAGATTAAAGGAAACGATTTCGGTTGACGAATCGATCACAAAAATACTGTGATATAAAAAAACAAAAGAAAAAAAAATATTGTGTTTTTAAGTTTTCTTTAATATAAAAAACCCCAAAATATTTTGATTTCAATTTTTGTTTAAAAATTTTAAAAACCAAAAAGATTTTTCTTTCAAATTTTATTTTCCTTTTTCATTTTTTACTTTGATTGGTTTTAGTGTATGCTCACACGTTCACGGTCGAGATTAATCGTTAACTCTCCGACCATACCGACTCAACACTATCGTAGACGTCGTAAAAGAGATAACGTACCCGAGTTACGTACTCTTGTTGAATCACCCATCACCGAGATGGCCGATCAACGTACGATGCAAGAATTGCTCCAATGTCCCACCGAGGGATATNNNNGAACTTCCTACTAATAACGGAAGGACCGAAAACATCCAACCTCCGGTTTTCAAAAGGAAAGGAAAAAGTCGTTTTTGAATAAGATAATACCGTTAAGTCCAAACTTCCTTATCCTTCTCGACTAAACGATCAAAAGCACCGCGAGAAAACAAACCACCAAATGGAAAAGTTCTTTCAAAATTTTCAAGATCTTCGCTTTGATTTAAGTCTCGCGGATGCCGTTGTTTTAATGCCAAAATTTGCGTCGATGATCAAAAATTTGTTGAATAATAAAGAGAAATTATTTGAAATGGCAAAAACACCTTTGAATGAAAATTGTTCGGCGGTTCTCCTTAAGAAGCTTCCCGAAAAGTTTGGAGATCCCGGCAAATTCTTGATTCCGTGTAATTTTCCGAGGATCGTTCAATGCTTCGCCTTGGCCGATCTTGGTGCTAGCATTAACCTTATGCCAAAGTCTATGTGGAAGAAATTGTCTCTTCCCGATCCTACTCCCACGTGCATGACCCTCGAGCTCGCCGATCGATCTACGTCTCATCCCATTGGAATTGCCGAGGATGTCATCGTTAATGTTGGAAAGTTTCATTTTCCCGCCGATTTTGTGATTGTTGATTTTGATCCCGATCCAAGGGTTCCTCTCATTCTCGAAAGAGGTTTCCTAAGGACCGGTCGTGCTTTGATTGATGTTTACGATGAAGAAATCACCTTGCAAAATGGTAACGAAGCCGTCACGTTTAACTTGGACCAAACATCGAGATACTCCTCCACCAATGATTACATGTCCGTAAACCGAATTGATGTTATTGATGAAGTTTCAGAGGAGTATTCTCAAGAACCTCTCGGTTTTTCTCATGATGTTTCGAGTGGCAATCCCACTCCTTCTTCTCAACCTATTATTGCCGACTCTTCCCCTTCCCTCACTCCGTTTGAGGGAAATGATTTCATCTTGGAAGAGATCAAGGCTTATCTTTCAAATGATTCAATTTCACCGGAAGTTGATGATAGCATCTTTGATCCGGAGGGGGATATTCGTTTGCTTGAAAAATTATTGAATGAAGATTCGTCACTTTCTCCCCCTCCGAAGGATATTCATGTTGAAGAAATCAAAGAAGTTAAAGAAGTTGAGCCGTCTAAAGAAAATCCTCCGGAGCCCGAGCTCAAGGATTTACCTCCTCATCTCGAATACGCTGTCTTAGAAGGGACCGACAAATTTCCCGTTATTATTTCTAAAGACCTTAAAGATGAGGAGAGGACCCGTCTCTTAGATGTGCTTAGGAAGCATAAGAGTGCCATCGCTTGGCAAATTTCCAACATTAAGGGCATAGACCCTCGTTTTTGCACTCATAAGATTTTGCTCGAAGATAATTTTAAGCCGTGATCCAACAACAACGACGGGTTAACCCAAAAATCCATGAAGTTATTTAAAAGGAAGTTATTAAACTCCTCAACGCCGGGATGATTTACCCCATTTCCGATAGCTCATGGGTTAGCCCGGTCCATTGTGTTCCGAAGAAAGGTGGAATGACCGTAGTGACGAATGAAGATAATGAGCTAATTCCCACACGTCTTGTTACGAGATGGAGAGTTTGTATCGACTATCGTAAGCTTAATGATGCGATCCGAAAGGATCATTTCCCACTTCCTTTTATGGATCAAATGCTAGAACGTCTAGCGGGAAATGAGTTCTATTGTTTTCTTGATGGTTTTTCCGGTTAATTTCAGATTCTGATCGATCCTCAGGATCAAGAAAAGACCACGTTTACTTGCCCTTATGGAATGTTTGCCTATCGACGTATGCCCTTTGGCTTATGTAATGCTCCAGGCACGTTCCAAAGGTGTATGACGGCCATTTTCCAAGATATGATCGAAAAGACTATGGAAGTATTCATAGATGATTTTTCGGTTTATGGAAATTCGTTTACCGCTTGCCTTGCCCATTTGGAGAAAATGCTAAAACGGTGTGAAGACACTAACTTAGTTCTCAATTGGGAAAAGTGCCATTTCATGGTTAAAGAAGGCATTGTTCTTGGCCATAAGATTTCCAAAGCCGGGATTGAGGTCGATAGAGCTAAAGTCGATGTGATCGCAAAGCTACCTCATCCCACCACCGTTCAATGAATTCGTAGTTTTCTAGGTCATGCCAGTTTTTATCGACATTTCATTCAAGATTTTTCTAAGATTGCCCGACCTCTGACCCATTTGCTTGAAAAAGATGCTCCGTTCTTCTTCTCTAATGAGTGTGCTGAAGCGTTTGAAATACTTAAGAAGAAATTGACGGAAGCTCCGATTCTAGTTGCCCCCGATTGGGATTTTCCTTTTGAGCTTATGTGCGACGCTAGCGATTATGCTATCGGGGCAGTCTTGGGGCAACGTAAGACCAAATATTTCCAACCGATACACTATGAAAGTAAAACTATGACCGACGCTCAATACCATTAGACGACTACTGAAAAAGAGATGTTAGCCGTCATTTATGCCTTCGAAGAGTTTCGACCTTACCTTCTTTTGAAAAAATGCATAGTGTATACGGACCATTCGGCTTTAAAATACCTTATGACTAAACAAGATGCTAAACCGAGATTAATGCGGTGGGTTCTCCTTCTTCAAGAATTCAATGTCGAAATTCGAGACAAGAAAGGAGCGGAGAACCTAGCCGCCGATCATTTGTCTAGACTTGAAAATCCCCATCAAAGTGTTTTCGAGAAAAAGGAAATCAATGAATCATTTCCTCTTGAGACACTTTGGAGTTTATCACATGATACTAGTACCCCATGGTTTGCCGACTTTGCAAATTATCATGCGGGGAATTTCATAAGGAAAGGGATGTCGTCCCAACAGAAAAAGAAATTCTTTAAGGACGTTAAGCACTATTATTGGGACGATCCCTATTTGTTTAGAGTTTGTGCGGATCAAGTGATCCGGCGGTGCGTTCACGGCAAGGAAGCCGATGAAATTCTTATGGCATGCCACAATGGACCCACGGGGGGACATCATGGTGCCAATTACACCGCTAAGAAAGTGTTTGATTCCGGCTTCTATTGGCCGACGATATACCGTGATGCACAAGACTTGGTGAAGTCGTGTGACTCTTGCCAACGACAAGGAAAAATTTCACAAAGAGATGAGATGCCGCAAAATGCGATTCAAGTTTGTGAAATCTTTGACGTTTGGGGTATTGATTTTATGGGACCATTCCCGTCTTCTCGAGGGAATAAGTATATACTCGTCGCCGTCGATTACTTGTCGAAATGGGTTGAAGCAAAAGCGCTCCCCACTAATGACGCCCGAGTTGTTGTGAAATTTTTGAAGAGTTTATTTTCCCGATTTGGAACTCCTCATGCTATTATAAGTGATCGCGGTACTCATTTTTGTAACGATCAATTCGCCAAAGTTATGCTTAAGTATGGAGTTACCCACCGTCTTTCGACCGCGTATCACCCGCAAACGAGCGGACAAGTTGAGGTTTCCAATCGTGGTTTGAAACGTATCTTAGAGAGGACCGTTAATGGTAATCGTGCCTCTTGGGCCGATAAGCTAGATGATGCATTATGGGCTTTTCGCACCACTTACAAAACCCCCATCGGGTGTACTCCTTATAAGTTGATGTATGGAAAGGCTTGTCACTTGCCCATTGAATTAGAGCATAAGGCCTACTGGGCCTTGAAGCATGCTAATTTTGACCTAACAACCGCGGGTGATCACCGAAAAGTTCAATTAAATGAGTTAACCGAACTTCGTGATCAAGCCTACGAGAATTCTTTGATCTACAAAGAGGAAACGAAGAGGATTCATGATTCCAAAATCAAAAACCGCATTTTCAACGTTGGTGATCAAGTCCTTCTTTTCAATTCTCGATTGAAGATTTTCTCAGGCAAGCTCAAAACCCGTTGGTCAGGACCGTTCACCGTTACCCATGTTTTTCCTTATGGCACCATCGAGTTAGCTCAATCAAATGGTCCAAACTTTAAGGTGAACGGTCATCGTCTCAAACATTACTTCGGAGGGGATATACCACCCATGGTTGTCCTGGATCTCCAAACTTTCCCTAAGGACAATTGAATTCAGGGATCGAGTCAAGCTACGTGACTCGGTAATAAAAAACAAAGCGCTTCGTGGGAGGCAACCCATGCTTATCCACCTATCTTTTTCTTTACTTTTTTCTAATAAGTGACGTGAGGAGGGGCGACCTCTTCCATTTCTCGTGTTTTCGTGGTTGTTTGTGTATGTTCAGGATTTACCCCGATTTATGAAGACTCTCGTGCTCGTTGTTTCATCTTTTCTCCACTCGAGTTTCATTCATCATTGCTTCTACGGGAAATCCAAAATATCCTAATCTTATCGACTAACGTTATCTTTGGCATAATTAATAAACGGCCCTAGATTTTTGTTAGGATTACCCTTACCTTTGAAACATTGAGGACAATGTTTATCTTTAGTCTGNTTCTCCACTCGAGTTTCATTCATCATTGCTTCTACGGGAAATCCAAAATATCCTAATCTTATCGACTAACGTTATCTTTGGCATAATTAATAAACGGCCCTAGATTTTTGTTAGGATTACCCTTACCTTTGAAACATTGAGGACAATGTTTATCTTTAGTCTGGGGGGGGGTGTGAATCTTCGATTTGATTTGACTTGCACTTTCATTTAGTCGTTTACTCTCGCAACCCCGTTTTTCCTAAAAAATTGAAAAATTTTGAAAAATATTGATGAAAATGAAGTGAAAAAGCAAAAAAAAATGAGAAAAAGTAAAAATAGTTGTGCAAAAATATAATAAGTGTTTTGACACCGTGTTTGACTTTCCTACTAGGTAAGAGTGAGAATAAAAATTTTGACTTGATCCGGGCGTGTTGAGCCCTAGCTTGTCTCCCTTAACCAATATAATCTTTAAAAATGATTATCGGCTAAGCATTCTCGGATCTCATTATTTGAGATTTTAAATTTGCGAAGAACGAGAAATGATAGAGTTTCTTTAGAAGTTAGATGCTAAGCGTGGAGTAGTTGGTTCTCTTTAGAGCTCATCGAAGGTACTTGTGGCTTTTTGTTCCCACCAAATTGTTTCACCCCATATTTGTGCTAAATAATTAAAGATATTAGGTTTTGCCGATATTTAGTTCTTGGTCTTTTTAAAAGAATCCTTGCTTTGAAAATTGGGTACACATCAAGGTCCCGTAATAAAGTATCGTATAATAATAAGTGTTAGTAGTGATATAAGACTTTCAATTGAGATCGGACCTTGGATCCTACTTCTAAAGGCGGTAGGTCTTGGACTTAAACCGTGAAGGTCCGGAGTCCCAAAGTTGCTATAAGCGTCAAAGTTATGCGTGCGTAAAAAAAAAAAAAAATAAAAAAAAATGATGAGAAAAGAAAGAAAAAGAAAGAAAAGTCAATATTAAGTGATGCGAATAAGAGCTTAATTGTTAAGACTAAAGTTGGCACGGCGCGTGAGGTGCATGTATACGACCCTAGATCGGGCGCATGAGGTGCACGTGAAAGTACTCCTCAACTAAAGTCTATGAGTTTTTGAGTTATCGTTGTGTTGTGAGTCGGTTGTCATCTATTTAGGTTGATGCGGATTTAGCGGTAGCCTCGTAAATCTTTGGAATCGAATTCCCGCTGATTCCGGTACTATTCTCTGTGGGGTTTCAAAAGCCTGGTCACTTAAACCAACTGGTTTGGGATGTGCCGAGAAGAAAGCCGCGACATGGAAAAGGCCCTTTCGAACCTTAAATTTCGAGGTAGCCGTGGAGTTAGTGTTGGCTTAAGTAGGTGGCAACCCTAATAATAATAATAATAAGTATAATAAAGACCTTGATGTAAACCTCATTTTCATTGCAGCGACTCTTGAGAAAAGAACACTAACTACTTAGCGTCCTAATTTAGTATCTTTATCGGACTAATAATTATGAAAACGAGATGCTTATGAAGAAATTCATTTCTCTCACAAAAATAAAATAATGAGATACCAAATAGGAAAATGGGAGCAAGAAGTTTTCACACAAGTAACTTCCATGGGTAATTGTTGGCATCTAACTTGTAATTAAACAATGATTTCGTTTTTACGCTTAGTTTGGGGGCTTGTGAAAAATCGAGGACGATGAATTTTATCCAATCGGTCACTTTTCTATGAATTGTGTTCTTACTCTATGACCCTTAATCGTTATTGCAGAATAATGAAAGTCAACATACCGTCACATGATAAAGTGGAAAAATACAAAAATAGTAGTGTAGATTAGTATAAGGAATAAAATGGAAAATCGGGGCGTTTTAGGGAATAAATGATTTCGTAATCTCTTTTGAAACGTTTTGCTACTTTTCAAAGTTAGTAAAAAGGGATATGAAATTATTTATCTCAAAAGCGTGAATTGATCACATTGCGTGAGGACACGGCAATACCTTAGTCTGGGGGATTTTGGTGTATGTTTAATCATACACCTTTTATTTACCAAATTAAGACCAAAACGACCAAAAACTAAGCATAAATGCCAAAGATATTGTGTTTTTGTGTTTGTGATCGTGCAGGTACGGATATTTCACAAATGGACATAAAATCAAAGAAAACCGACAAAAACGAGCATGAGAATGGAAAGTGTCAACAACCGAAGCCGGGGAAGTCAAAGTCAACCTCAGAGAATCATAACTTGTCAAGATTAGTCCCTGGATAAAGTTTTAAGGAAATTACAACTTTGGTCCCTCAACTTTCAGAATTTGGCAAATTTAGTCCTTAAAAGATATAAATTGAAGAAAATGACAAATGAGACCTCAAAGAATCATGGAGTTGACAAAAATGGCCCTTGGAATGAAGATTCACAAATTACAGCATTGGTCCTTGGAGTTATCCGAATTACACAAATGGTCCTTGAAGTTTAAATCCTTAAATTCTTAAAAAACCAAATAAAACCCAAAAACCTTAATCCTTTATAAACTTTCCAGCCCAAAATCCCACTTGGCCCAATTCCCTTACCCAACCTGCTATCCAACCCAACCTACAAACCCGGTCAAACCCATTAATTACCCCAGTCAAATAAACATAAAAAAATAACCCCGCGCCTTTTTACCTCATTTACCCAGTTTTCCCCCAAATCACATAAACCCTAAATTGCCCCTACCCCCAATTGACCAAAATTACTACAATTAAGGGTGAAATAGGAATTCCACACGCGTTCTAGAAGGTCTGACATGAGCTGACACCTGACAGCATGGCAATCCATGTGCCAATGATTGGGTATAATTGATCCAAGGGCTGATATGCTAAGATTGGAGGCCAAGTTTGATCTAAAGGCTATCAAGGACATCAAAGAAGCACAAATGCACTCGGATTGATGATTTGGCAGCCTAGAAACTTCACCCAAGCTCACCCCTCAAGTGTATAAATACCCCCTCACCTCATAGTTGTAGTGTGATTAATTTTTGTACTGTTATTCTGTCAAAATTTCTTTGTAATGTTTACTTTTAATGAATGAAAAGTTTACTTGTTTCTTTTAAATAATTTTTCTCTTATTTACTTAATTTCAGTTTTGCTTATTTCCATAAATAGTTTGTGCTTATTGTTCATTGATTCAAATATTTCATCTCTTATCTTTCAATCTTAGCTCAATACTGTTTTCAGCTTATATATAAAAAAAAAATTAAAAAATTAAAAAAAATTTTAAAATAAAAAAATGTATAAAGTAGCTATTAAACTCAGCTTCAATAAGCTATTTTTCTATTTCATAAGCCTCATTCCAGCTTAACATAGCTTCTGTGAGACTTATTTTGGTACTTAAAACATTTTCTCTAAAATTCCAAAAAAAATCAAAGAAAGTCAAACCTCAGCTTATTTGATAAGCTGAGCTTATCCAGAGGTGAAAGCTGATAAGTTAAGTAAGATTGGGAAGTGCTTAGCTTATCTAAAGATAGGCTACTTGGGAAAAACTTCTGTTCTTGCTGAAGGTGTCTTGTAAGTCCTTTAATATTTAAAATTCCTCTCAAATTAGTATAATATAGTTTAGATTTGCTATTGTTAGTATATTTCTGTTTAATTGGTAGTTATTAGATGTTTATTAGATAGATTTAATGATAGTTTAGTTAGTTTAATCATTGTTGCATTATTTAGTTTGAAACTGTGTTCATTGTAGTAGTACTGTGATTCTTATATTCATAGTGTAATAGCTGCAATTTGTTGTTGATTCACAGTTATTTGATCATTAGTGACTGAATTGGATAATAGTTGTGGTGATTTGAGGCTTTAATACAGTAGTTGTAGTGATAAGTAGTCAGATCAGGGGTGTTTGGATTTCATTGTTTAACTGTGTTAGAGTGATTATTAGTAGGATTGTTTTGCATCAGTAGTTAACTTAGGGTAATAATAGACTCTAGACAGCATAAAATCAGTAGGTAACTCTTTAAAAGTCAATTTGATCTTAAATGTGCTTTAACAGTTAACTGTGGTGAAATTGTGTTGCAGTCTCATTGCTTTTTGTTACAATAGTGGTTAAGTGAGCTTGATTTAGTGTAATCTTTGCTTAATACAACAACTTAGCTTAATTAGGTTGGATTGAAGCTCATTAAAGTCAACTCAGTGCCAAAAAAAAAAAAAAAAAAAAGAAAAGTCAGCCTATGCTGATTGTTGCAGTCACATTTTGAGTTGTGTTACTGAATGTTGATCAAATTAGGCTTCAATCAGTTTGTTAATTTTAGGGCTTTTGTGTTTTTTGAGTTGTCCCCTAGGTGATCTTGCTTTTGCCCCATTAATCTCTCAGTAATCAGCTTATTACACTGCTAATTAGACAGCTTAAAGTAGGGATCATTAGATAGTTTGACTGTTTTTTTTACATTTAGTTGCATTTGATTATTTAGGTTTGTAAGCTAAGTTTTTTTGGTTTATTTGTAGAGGTGGCAATTTGTGTCCAAACTCAAAAAAATGGGCTAAATGGGCAAATTTTTAAAAGATTTGGGTGCATTTGGTCCCCCTCTTTTTTTTTTAAATGGTCATATATTGCCCATTTAGAAGTTAAATGGGTATAATGGACACATGTTTTTCTCTCAATTGGAGAACATTAAATTGTTTTTAATATATTTAGCTACTTAAATATAAATGAGCTGTTACGTTTGAGGAATTTTTGTTGTTGTTTTAGGTCTTTTTTAAAGCGATTCGTATAACATGCGCCCGTTTGGCCCGCGCCCGTTTAGCCCGTGCCCGTTTAGCCCGTACCCGTTTAGCCCATAGCCCGTTTAGCCCGTAGCCCGTGCCCGCCCGGCCCGCCCGTTTTGCCACCTCTATTTATTTGAGTTTCTTTGAGTATATCTGAGCTACTTTCATAGCCCTGAACTTGTTTGATCCCATTTGTGCTTATTTGGCTTATATTGGTGCTTATTTTGAACTGCTTGATCCATATTGCATGATTCTGAGTTGAATTTTTGTCAAAATTTAAGTGTTTCTGAGCTTACTTAAGTCCTGAGGTCATTTGGGAAAGTTTGACTTAATTTGGTCAAACTGCTTATTTATAAGCACTTTTTTAAACTGCTTTTTGGCCTAAATAAGCACTTAGCTGCTTATTTTCCAAAATTTACTTTTTCCAGTAGCTTTAGAATATTATTTTAGATTTTCCATAAAAATTCTAGATTTATTTGAATAGTTTTGCTATTTATTTTCTATTTTCCTAGATTTTAAATCATTATTAATTCACAATAAATTCAAAAAGACAAAAATAATTTTCATTTTTATTTTTAAAATTAGTTTTTAGTTTAGTAAGATTTTTCAAAATTAAATTTGTAGATTAAATCTTTAATTTCATAATTAGTTTAAATTTCTTTTATTAAATAAAAATACAAAAATAGTTTTTAATTCTTAAATAAAAATAAAAAGACAAAAATAATAATTTTCTTTTTTTCTAAAAATTTTCTTTTATTATTTTTAGTTTAGAAAAATTTAAATTTCACCCTTAGGACTAAATTTGCTTAACTTTTACATTTTTATTTGTTACGTGACGTTTTATTTTACGTTTCTTAATTCATTTTTACGTTTTTAGCTTACGTGTGCTTTGATTACGTGATATACTTGTTTAAATTGCTTGATTGGGTTTTATTTGCTTATCATTAGTGTAATTCTCATCGTTATCACTTTTACCATTTTCTCTACACGTTTTACAATCCGAATAACGAGATTTCATTTAACATTCGCACGGACACGACCCGGGTAATTTCTTATTTGTTGAGAAATTGCTTGAATATTTACTATACTATTCATGAAACATCATTTATGAATCTAAACATCGCACAGAAAATTATCAAAAATGAACGTTTACATATTATATGTTAGATATTTAACTAAACTAGTTTGTAACCGTACACGTATCTAAGAAAAAGAATACGGGCAAAAGATGGGCGAGGCTATGTGAGTAGTTAAAGATGGGCAAGGCGCAGGCGAGTGATGGGCGAGAGTGAGGGCGAGGGCGAGGTGAGAATGTGAGAGCGAGGGCGAGGGAGATGTGAGGTGCTTGGGATCGAGGCGAGGGCGAGGTGAGGATGTGAGGGCGAGAACGAGGGCGAGGTGAGAATGTGAGGGCGAGGTCAAATTATCTGAGGCGAGGTGGTGTGCGAGGTGGTGGGAGTGAAGAGGTGGTGGAAGTGAGGGCAAGGTGGTGGGGCGAGGTGGTGGGAGTGAGGGCGAGGTGCTTGTAATCATCTTCGTAAGTGCTATCAAGTTCTGGCGAGCGGCTGGCTGTGTGTTTTTACCCTGCGTGTGTCTTTTCAAGTGGAGAAGATGATATGTTTATGTGTTTTGGTTTTGATAAGAAAGAAAGAAAAACCAACATTCTTTTTCTTGTGTGGCTAAGAGTTAGTATGTGTTGTGAGGATAAGAGAAGCACAAATAAAAAGGAAAGCGTGTGGCTGTGATTTGTCTAAAATACATGTATTACAGTAAATGGTAGAGAAAGAAATCATGTAATAGTGATGTTGTCCTTAACATATACACATGTGGATATCTCTTAGCTGTTTGCTTGGTTTGCAACTTGTCTTTCACTTCATAGAAGATGCTTTTTGGTATAATGTTTCAAAATATTTGTGGGCGAGTATACATGGGGGCGAGTATATGTTGGAATTTTATAACATGTCATACATATAATAAATCACATAGAACATCAAAGCAAGTGCGGAAGCGTTATAACAAGATCACATAATGCGTAATTAATTAATCAATAATAAATAGTAAATGTACCGTAGTGATTCTAGCTCGAACAAGAATCAATAAGAGCTATTCTTCAAATAAAATGAAGAACCCTAATTAGGGTTTATGTAGATTATAAGAATAACCCCTTACATTTTTGTTATTCAATCCAAAAATCAAACAATAGTGTGTTTGATTCACGTTCTTGTACACACGTACTAAAACAAGTTAAAGTTATGCAAGTAATGAATAAACAAAAACACTTTTTAGCTTCAAATTCTAAAATTCTTTCATAGAACACAAACTTTTGTACAATAATTGTATACCTAGCATTCAATATTATGCCACAAGCCGACAATACATGCATATATTTTTGTAGCATCAAACCATGAACACACACACAAATTATAATAAATACTGTAGTAGAGAATTTAATGGGTTTATGTAAATGAATGAAAATAATTATGTCTCGACTTAAATAGTGATTTTATTTTAACTTAATTAAGTTACTTGCACATATTTAATATTAAGACAATCAACTTTTTTCATAATGAATAGCTTTGGTTCTATAACCGTAGATCTATTTCCCTATTAGATAGACAAAAGAGTAAATTACTTAAATCTACCTTTTATATAACTAGTTTACGAATCTAAACATCGCACAGAAAATTATCAAAAATGAACGTTTACATATTATATGTTAGATCCATAACTAAACTAGTTTGTAAGCGTACACGTGTCTAAGAAAGAATACGGGCGAAAGATGGGCGAGGCTATGTGAGTAGTTAAAGATGGGCGAGGCGCAGGCGAGTGATGGGCGAGAGTGAGGGCGAGGGCGAGGTGAGAATGTGAGAGCGAGGGCAAGGGTGATGTGAGGTGCTTGGGATCGATTTGAGGGCGAGGTGAGGATGTGAGAGCGAGGACGAGGGCGAGGTGAGAATGTGAGGGCGAGGTCAAATTATCTGAGGCGAGGTGGTGTGCGAGGTGGTGGGAGTGAAGAGGTGGTGGAAGTGAGGGCAAGGTGGTGGGGCGAGGTGGTGGGAGTGAGGGCGAGGTGCTTGTAATCATCTTCGTAAGTGCTATCAAGTTCTGGGCGAGCGGCTGGCTGTGTGTTTTTACCCTGCGTGTATCTTTTCAAGTGGAGAAGATGATATGTTTATGTGTTTTGGTTTTGATAAGAAAGAAAGAAAACCCAACATTCTTTTTCTTGTGTGGCTAAGAGTTAGTATGTGTTGTGAGGATAAGAGAAGCACAAATAAAAAAGAAAGCGTGTGGCTGTGATTGGTCTAAACTACATGTGTAAAACCCACATTTTCATAACATGTTTAAATTACCAAAATGCCCTTATAACTTAAAACTTAAATAAACACTTATACAAACATCAAAAAAAAAATCCTAAACACTCGGTGATTAACAACATATGATATATGACAATTTTTATATGAACATTACAATATTATAAATGATTTAAAAATGTTTGCCACATTATTAAAAATGTATGTGATCGAAAATTGATTTACTTTGTATACTTTTAATTATTTAAATCATATAAATAAGAGATAATGAACGAAATAAATATGGAAAGTCATAAAAATCATAACTTTGACCTATCAAGATCAATTAGGCCGAAAAGTAAGTGATTTCCCCCTATAACTCGTTTATCATTCCCCTTTTTAATTTTAACACACAAAATAAACCCTAAACCACTCAAAAACCAAAAGCGGCGGCTCCAAATTTTCTGGAGGCTCTTGGACATTTTTCCTGGACATGTACTAATCCATAGGAGGTGGGAAAAATAATGGTAAAGTCTGTGGAATGATTGGGTTTCAGTTTTGATTTTTGGTTACTCGTTATTGTGGCCGAGAAGGAGAAAAATTCTTTCTGCTCATTCTTTTCGATCCAGCCTACTTGGGTATTTTTTTATCATCCTTTTCATCCTATATGATCTGTAAAAATACATAAAATTGATCCATGCATGTTCTATTAATTATACGAATTTAAGTTATCAAAAACCTAATAAAAATATGTAATCGATCATGCGATTTTTTTGGGCTTTGTATACATTTTGTTCTGGTCCTATACGTGTCATATACCATCAGAAAAGTAGTTCCTATAATCTTTGAAACTTGGAATCTTAGTTTGAATTTTATTTGTAATCAGGTTTAATTAAGAAAAAGAAGATAAAAAGAAAATAGTGAGCGAGCACTATGGTTATGGTTTTCTAGTTTTGGCTTGATTATTAAATGATTTTAATGATTATAAAGCGAGTGGTTAATGATTGGTGGAGCTAGGGTTTGATTTGCGTATTTTATTGTTTAGCCGGTTAGTTTGTAAAACAAAGAGGGGTCATTTCATAATTTTTAAAACTTATGGGGTATTTTTGTAAATCTCATAAGACCAGTAGCTATTTGAATAAAATAGGTCCAAGGACCAGAAGTGCGTATTTTATAAATTGAAGGATTAAAATGTATTGTAAATAATTATTAAAACCGATTTATTAATTATATAAATTAAGGGGTTAAATTTGTAAATATTGAAAAGATGGAGGTTTTGATTCGTATAAAATTATTTGAGGGGCTAAATTTGCTAATTTGAATAATTGAAGGTTTAATGTGTTAATATTGAATTATTAAAGGTTTAATTGTTAATTTAATTATTAAAAGGATTAAAATGGAAATGTTTATAGTTAAAGGACTTGTTTTGTAAATTAATTAGCTAGAGGGTTAGAATTGTAAATACGAGAGGATTTTATTGATAACATGTTTAACTTGAAGGATTATTTGTGTAAATTATGATAATTACGTTTTAAACCCAAAAATTTGGCATTTTACTTTATGAACCATAAAATATGGAAAGTTATAATTAGCAACCCTAATCTTGGAAAACTCTTATTAATTGAAATCATTAACTTATGTAATTACGGAAATTTGTTAAATTTGGAAACTTACTAAATTGGAAATCTTCTAAATATGGAAAGTTACTAAAAATGGAAAGATAACTAAAAGAGGTAACTTACGTTATTTGAACTCTTCTTGATTCGTATCCACTCTCTTCTAGGTTCGGTGAAGCGGGAATGACCGTTCTCATTTCGTTTGGTCTCGGTTTGTTTTGACTCGGCAAAGGTACAGATATTCTGACCTATCTACAGGTTTCTCATACACTCTTGTCTTTCCTTTTCCTTTGATATCTTGAACCTTGTTATATTCCCTTGATTATTGAGCCTTGTTATGTTCCCTTGATTATTGAACCTTGTTATATTCCCTTGATTTCCCTTGATTATTGAACCTGGCTCTGATACCATTTTGTAACACCCCAACCCGGGAAGGGCTAAAGTGTAACATTATGGAGTCAAATTAGAACACAAGCGAAACGGAGATACATTTCTAATCTATATATTCTAATAAAGCAGAGTCTAAAAAAGACTATTATGCCCCTTTAAAAAATTAATGCTGAAATTCTAGAGTGTCTATTATAGTCATTTTGCTATAACATTTTGTTTTAATATAAAACTACATATTTGAAATAGCAAATCTTATGGTGAAAGCACCAACTTTTTCAGCATGTTTGAAATATTCTAGCCCAACCAATTCCCCATCATTTTGCGCTAGCCATTTGATAACTCAGTAACACATTTTCTTCAAGCGTGTTGAGCATTAACAGTTCACCATCACCAACAACATCCGGTAGGTTTTTCCTATGAATAATTCATAATCGTTTTTTGTTGGATCTACAATCGTTGTAAATCCTTTTATCTTATAGAGTCACAAGGTATTTTCTGTGCAAAACATTCACTGTAGTTTTCTGAAGAAATATTATTCTTTATTAGTGTTCATCAAAGTTATCACTTAGCATTGGTAATTTGTTTCTAAATATTACTTTAATTGTTCTTTATCATGCTTAAAGTAATAAAAAAAATTGTTTTATTTTTTTAGGGTGTCAATCTTGAAGAACATTCATGAAAGTCTTGACTAAGAGCAATTGTTTCGAAAGGTAAAACTTAATCGATGAATTTTATTACCCATTTGATTTAATCTCTATTGAGTTTGTTGTTTTTGAATTTTGAACATTAGTGAAACACCTTTGTGATGGTAATTTTTCCACACCAAGTGTTTGATTTAATGTCAACATAAAGCTTTCTTAGTTATGGTAATATTTTAATGATATGTAAATATAAATTTGTAGTTAAGCATCAACTAGATAGGGGTGTTTGGAATTGGTTATTGAAACTGTTTTTATAAAGACTTTTCTTTTGTTTTCTTATGGATGATGTTGTAAATGACTTTTCTTTTGTTTTTGAACTTACCTTGTGATTATGCGTTTGCTTTCAAAGGTATTCTGAGTATTTCGTTACGATGTGTTTGCAGTTTGATTTGTTTTGTATTTTGTTACATTAGTTGTTGTGGTTCATCCATTCTTCTACCGTCTTCTTCATTTGCTATGTTTTTCATCCTGAATTTTCAAACTGCTTTGCTTTGATTGATTAGAGATTTTTTAAGGAAGAAGAACATACATGCTTAAATGCACATCATGTGTTTTATAAAATGTCCTTATCATGTTCTCTATCAGTTTTAATTCATCTACATGTTTATTATATCATTTTTCCTTTTCAACATGATAAATGAAATTTGCATTATTTGTAGACATCTAAAGATGGAAAAAAATATATGCATTTTATTGTGCGCGAGAAATTGTATTTGTGTCCTTTGTTTTGGTAGGTTGGGCAAGTCAAAGCATGGATCACGAGTTCACTGTTTTCTTTTCCTATATTCTTCATGTTCGGGATGAAGTTCAGTAAGAGTTCTTATCAAAGGGTAATGATACCATTTGTTTTTAATATAGATTTTGTTTGGAATGTCAAATATTTGAATTAATGTTTTGTATGGAACATTTTATGTTGGTCCGTTTCTTTGATTCGGATATAAAGAGCCAAATGTGAGATGGTTTGAAAACCAATGCATTTCTATCATTTTTCTTAATCAAATTGATTATGTACATTTTGGGCGATTGAAAGGCTTATTTTACTAAATTATCTCCTATGAGTCATTGACGTGTGTGCCCATGTTGCTGGTGAAGGCTTATCTGCCAATGCTTTCTTACGCATTTTAGGTGGTCTTCCACAAGCTTGGGGATAGTGTGAGGGAGAAATGAGGTTTAGTTTCTCATGCAAGGTGAGTTGTAAATTAGTAAATTTAAGCATTAGACTTTATGGAAATCATTTTCTTACTTGCTAACTAAACTTGATACTACTAAAAATGATATTACCTTCATGCAACTAGATTCTATCTTCACCGCCTTCCTTATGCTAATTAAGTTCATTTAATGGACTTCATTTGTATGATTTGGGTCTGCAGTTGTTGTGACTCATTTTCGTATATGTTACTGTAGTACTATAGAATTTTTTATTTTTTATTATTTTATTTTTTTTGGTAAATTCTTGCAAATTAATGTTTGTTTTCTACTTTGCAGCATATCTTTAAGCACTTCACTGAGAGGACTCCACTGTCTTTGAGCTTTGTGAGATGTCAATTATTTGGAATTATAAATATGCATGTTAGTACCTAAGTGCCCACTTCATATTTCTTATATATTTTTTTACCTCTGGCTATTAACTTTTCTTTTTGGGTTAATCTGTAATGAAAGATATCAAGTTTGGAAGGCTTCAAGCAAGGGACATGTTGTTGATTGGACCCATATCGAATGCCTCTGTAGAAGTTGTCCAAGGCGATAGATGAGTAGAGTTTCGACCCATTTACATATAAATGGGTAATCTGGATCGTGTGACACTATGTTGAGGATTCAATAAAACCCAAAGTTAGTCGGCATTATTTAAATATATCGTTTTCGGTCCTTTAATAGTTGGATTATATTCTCTTGCAAATGTTGAAATGGGTCTACACGAAAATATTCGTCCAAACTACATTTTAGTCGCATCCGACCTTCTATTTAAGGACCTATAATTACTACTATCATCATTTTTTAAAGTTTCATAATCATACTTGGTGCATTAACTATATAATGTAGGATAAGTAGTTTGGGTAAGTACTACCAAACTCTATTACTTGATCTAAGTTCTTAAGTCAGTGTGTTATTTAATATCGATTGTTGAGTAAATTAAATGGTTGTTTGTCATGATTAAATGGTTACTTTTACAGGGTCTTACAAAGGATAAAAAAAAAGGATAGGACATTTGGTGACTTTGATGCTCGGTAATGTCTATAAAGCAAGAAAAAAAAGGTAAGGGAAAATTCAATCATGTGTATATAGCAAGAAAAAAAAGGGCAAGTAAATCAGAAATGGCACCCGTTCTTCAAACAATGTATCTTACCTTACTAATGTATTCGTAGACGCTTTCTGGGATTGCATACTCAAACTACTTATGAATGGACTGTTTTGAAATGGCTTAGTGAGACTGTAGCTTATAAGGCATGTTTGGGAATGCTTAATAAAACTGCTCATAAGGGTTAAGTGATTTTTGCCGTTGCTTATTCAACTGCTACGTATGCAGGGGATCTTTAAAGACGTTTATTGAAACTGCTTATAAAGGGGCCCTTCATAAGCAACTTCGATGAGCAATCCCAGCAACTCCTTTATAAGCAGCAATCATAATAGATAACTCCAAAAAGTTACTTTACAAACACCATTATTAGTAATCTATCCCAAACAGCTTAAAAAATAAATTTTAAAAAGAACCATACTTGGACTGTTTATAATTTGGGAGTTCATGTCAAAGAGGTTTAAAAGTTTGACCAACCATCTGATTATGTTTGTATCATGTTAACAAAAGATAAAATGTGGGCCACTGAGGGCTTAGATGACACCGAGCATGGATCCATAAGCACTTTAATTGGGACTTTCTGAAAACAAGAATGCTTTGAATCATAAGTTGATTCAAACACCCTCTACACTATCAATATAATTCGGTATGGAATATATGTAAACCAGTAAAGGAACAACTTTAAAAAAATCAAGTAAAACAAAGACCAACTATACAAAACTAATATTGTTGCAAAAGTTGGCTCTAAGATGCAAGATGCAGGTTGTGAAAGAAGAAATATATTGGGTGGTTGATTGTATGTGAAAGTTAATCAAAGACTTCGATATATGAATAGTTGATTATAGTTAATACTTGGTAATCAAAAGTATCCTTTGTTTATATTACTTTTATTATTCTTAAGTCGCCGGTGTAAGTGTGGAACACATGGAAAGACTTACATATGTATAAACGAAAAGTAACCTATTCTATTAAGGGGTTTAACAGTGGCTTTACCATCTTCATCATATTCACAGTTTCATGCAGCAATGGTTCCTCATGTTTTGACCTTTTTTTCTAAATGTATATCATTTCCTCTATACATCTATAATAACTGTATTTTAAAAACCCACGCACATACATATTAACTACTAAGAATATTTTTTCAATGCAATTTGGCCAATTTATGCATAAGCTTCGGTGGTGGGATTGAGATGGAAAATGGGTCATATGTGGCTTGATGTACACAACTCTTCTTCGTTTATTTTTGTTTAGCGTTTGTAGTTTTGTCTTCGGTTCTACACTTCCCCGTATTTATCGTATGAATATGTACAAATACATTTTGTCAACGTCTGATGCTTAGTATATTATTTAGTATATCGTTTTTTTGATGTTTGTAGGTTGTGAACCTATTGGATAAGATTTTTTTGTTTCTTATATTCAAAATAAATTGATATACAAAACAAATGTAATGAGTTAGAAGTGACTATTATGATAGTGGTAAAGAATGTGTTGATGTAATAATTCTTATTAAGACAATACAAATACGTTCGCATCAACAAATGATCAAGATGTACATTCAAACTCTTACATTTACTACTATTTTGAAAATATAAAAATAAATGTCGCATGCAAATAGGCGAATAAATTAACCATCCACAATAGTTATTTATAAATACAACTTATTTTTTTACATACCTTTTTTTATTACAACGTTATAGACTGTAAAACCCGCATTTTCTTGACTTGATTAAATTACTAAAATACCCTCCATTTTGAAATTTTGAAGAAACGAGTACGTTCACCAAACAAGCCCTAAATCAAAAACGGTTATCGTACAACCACAAATGTGAACTTGTAACTTCAAGTAAATGTTAATTGAGCTACTACAACATCATATGAACTCAAGAATATGAAATTTGGATTAAGAGATAAATATTACACGTTACGTGACCTAACGGGTCCGAAAACCTCCAAAACTTGTACACAACTTATAAAATAAATTACATATTTCTATCCTAAGTATATTTTATGATTAAGTTACAGCAATTTGACCCTATCCACTCATATAGGCCGGCCATTAGGGGGAGGATCCCTAAAAATTAGCTAAATCACTTTTAATTCTCATTAAGGTTGATTTTATCTCCTAATTTAACCTAAACAAATTTTAAAACTCCATCCCCTTTCTCCTCCTTCATTTGAACGACCCATACACACCTACACATCAAAGTTATTGCTCTTGGATCATTGGTGATCATTCATACGCGGTCGTGGGAAGAGTTGGTGCACATAGGGATCCATTTGGAAGCATTTGAAGGCATTGTTTGGTGTTTTCTCCTCAAATTCGACCCATATTCATCTTGTGAAGGGCTTGGTAATTCTTATTTTGATCCTTGTTCATCTCCTTGTGTTTCTTCCGTTACGATAATCATAATACGTGAAAACCAAAAAGATACGAATGGATCTATACATATATATGTAAATCGGCCCTATATACATTTGTGAAGAAAATGGATTAACTTTGATGATATGATGATGATAACATGTTTATAATGATGATATGATATGAATTAGATAATTAATTTGTTAATTATTGGATTAAAAGGGGTAAAGGAATTAGGGTTTATGCGTTGTTGATTTGGGACAGATTTGTTAGCCGAATATGTATGCATCATCAAATGAGTTTGGTAAATGGGTAGTTCATAATTTTTGTTTGTAAACTCAGTTTAAGGTCCAAATTAAGTGTTTCAATTGGTTTGGATGTGATTGAGGTTGATTTGGTTGTGTTTTTGAGTTTTATGTGATGATATGCCAAAACTGTGATTGCAGAAATTATTTTCAGTCGTGGTTTATGATTTTTCATCTCTAAACCAGAAGGAATTAGAAGCTCTCCTTTTACAGGAGTTATATTTGGGTTATGTGTGACCTTCTGGAATTTTTGTGGATTTTTCCAAGGTGTTTAAATGGTTATGTTAAGTGCAAACTTTCTGCATGTTTGTGCAGTAAATTTTCTGGGTAGGTCTGGGAAAACGATTTTTCACATGGAGCTACACTTAAAAATAAAATCTGAGAAAATTCATGTATACTCTCAAGACATATTTGGTTCTGTGAGAATTTTTGTGATTTTTATTTTGGGGTTCTGATATGTTTGAAAAATTCGTTTAGTGGGCTAAATTCTGTTATAAAACCAGTCATTTTATATGCATGTGTCACATATATGTTTAATGTGTTATTTTGATGGTTTGGTGCCCTAATGCATGTTCCACTTGGAGTGTGTTCTTAAATGTTGGGTTGACTAAATGGAGTACATGCTTGGCCTAATTGGTAATTTTGTGATACTTTGTGGGCTTATGTGGTGATTTGGTTAATTATGTGATTTATATGCTAAATTGATAACTAGAAGGGTTAAATTGTAAATATGGTAACCAGAAGGACTAAATATGTAAATATGGATAACTGATGCATGTTTCGACCTAAATTAATCATGAGGGGCTGTTTGTGACAATTTGTATTTTCGTGGTGCTTATGTGATAATTATGTTAGTTAAGGGATTAAATATGTAAATGAGATAATTAAGGGGACTAAATGGAACCTTGGTAAACTTGAGGGTGTGAAGTGTAATATTTGCTCATTGACTTTCTTGACTCAAGTTGATGTGTTATATGAGTATATGATCATATATGACCCCTTAACTTGTGAAATTGACACTTGTAACCCTAAAACATGTTCGATGATTCTACGAAACCCTAATCTCACAAAACCTCTCTAAAAAGGAATCCTTGATATTTATGAACACGAGAACTTGATAACATGATGAAACTAACCTATGAGAATGTGTTAACATTTGGGAAACTTGCTAAATGTGAAAATCTGCTAATTATGGAAACCTGCCATTTATGGAAACTTGTTATTTATGGAAACCTTCTAAATAAGGAAACTTACTAAAAATGGAAAGTCTTCTAAAATGCTTAAACTACTTAAAGTGGGAAGTTACTAAATATGGAAGGTTACCTAAAATAGAAAGCTGCTATTTTTGGAAAGCTGCTAAAAATGGAAAGATAACTAAAAGAGGTAACTTATGCGAACCGGACCCTTCTTGATTCGTGTCCATTCTCTTCTAGGTTCGGTGAAGCAGGAGTGATTCCTTTTCTCTCGTAGTTATTAATCTTGATTTTGCATTTGGACTAAGGTACAGATATTCTGACCTATCTACAGGTTTCTCATACACTCTTGTCTTTCCTCTTCCTTGATATCTTGAACCTTGTTATATTCTCTTGATTATTGAACCGTGCTATGTCCCCTTGGTTTTTGAACCTTGCTATGATCCTTTTAAAACTGAACCTTGCTTGAAACTTACATTATGATTCTTGAACCTCGAAATAACCTTGTCATGATACCCTTGTGACTTTAACCTTGAACCTTGGTGGGACTTGGATACTTTTTGGGATATTATAACGGGAGGTAAAATCTCTTTTCTTAAAGTTTTGACCTAGAAGCATTAAATGAGAAATTGTTTTATAATGTTACTTGAGACTAAATTTATATGGGAACCTACGAAATCGATTCTTGTTTTAAACTTTCATTATGACCCTTTATGATTTTGGATTGTGGGACTTTGGGAATTGGAATAATGAACCTGGTGGACGGGAACCTTGACTTTGGCCTTTCCACCTTGACCCGTGTGATACTACATCTTTGGTAAGTTCCTTGAAAATGGATACCTTGATAATGATCCTTGATATTGACCTTTTGACCTTGACACTTAATATTGAAACTTGACTTGAACCTTTGATCTTGACTTGGCACTTGAACATGATATTGGACCTTGGCTACTTGACCCTTCAATATTTTACCCAGGAGCTACTTGTTGTATGGATGAGCAAAAGAACCAAAGAACCGGAACCGGACCGGAACCATGAAGAACCAAACCGGAACCAGAACCAATGGTTCCAGTTCCGGTTCTTGATTTTGAGATTTTTCGGTTCTTGGGTCGGTTCGGATCGGTTCCACCGGTTCTCGGTTCCGGAACCAAGTATCCAATAATTATAAAAATATGTAATTTTTTTACTTCTTATCAAAATATTAATCAAATCCCACTTATCAAAATAACATCCACAAATCAATAATTAATCTAAACCTAATAACATCCAAGATCATTCATCATTATCAAAACAATGGAAGTAAGTTTATATTTTATTTTTTATTTGCATTCGATTAGCTTTTACATGTTCATCATGCTAAAATTTGCTAGCACTTTTATTAATACATTGTTTAATATCGATCATCATCACGTAGCCACATGATCATCACGTAGCACTTTTAGTTTTATTAATACTTTGTTTTCTGGATTGTTATGCATTATTGTTTTGTTAAAAATATAAACAAGTGACACTAAATATAAAATGATTGATTATTTGAGTTTATGGTTTAGTTGTTAATTGTTATTTGCTTAAATGTAAATAGTTGCAAGTTCTTAAAAAAATTTAATTTTTTATGTTTTATTTAGCTTAATAGAAAAGCGGTTCTTATACGGGTAGACCCAAAAGAACCGGAACTGGAACCGGAACCGGAACCGGAACCAAAAACTATATTCGGTTCGGTTCTCGGTTCCCACTTTTCAGAAAAATTGGTTCTCGGATCCACCGTTTCCAGTTTCAGTTCCGGTTCCAACCGGTTCCAGAACCATGCTCATCCCTAACTTGTTGTGGAGTAGCCACAACCATAGTATTGATGCACCAATGCTATGTACTCTAGCGTGGCCGGAGAGATGTCCCACGCCGTCCCTGATTCTTGTTATCGACTGCTGCTATGATTATTATTATTGGCCTGCAGGGGCGTATGGATGCATCCTAGTCTTGTCTTGTCTTGATACTTGCTTGGGCTATGGCCATCTTGATTATTATTTGGACTACAGTTATTATTACTTGGTGATTGGGCTTGCGTGCAATGCGACCCCTCACTGCTTGGGAGTTGATCACTCCATCTTGGGATACTTGACTTGATATACTTGACTTGATACTTGCTTGTGCTTGGGGGATAAATACTGAAGCTTTGCAACTTGGTAACCTTGACATTGAAGACTTGGTAATTCTTGATTATATACTTGACGACACTTGGAACTGGTACTAGATATTAAACCTTGATACTTGGCCTTGATACTTGACTGATGCGCGTGGATTGCAACACGCACTACGTTTTACCTCTCGAGGGATCTCGAGAAGCTTGCAATCCCCACCAGGCAGTGTACCTGACCGATGTAGTATAGTGTAGTGGCAAGTACCGGGGGATTGATCGTTCTCTCGCAGGGAATAGTGTTCGTTAGGCTAAAGGCTACTCTAATCTAGGTCTAAGGGTGGAGGAAGATTCTTTTTGTATTTTTATATTTTATGAAAGCAGTAAAATCTCTGGTTTTGGAGGAGAGGGCGGAATTAGTTGCTAGTCAACTAACCCAAGTTATCTACTTTTATACTACTTATATTTTTGTATTTTTTTTGTTTTGAGAAAATCAGTGGTGGAGAATAGTGCTTGTTCTTGTTGTTGTCACTTGTTTGTGATCTTGTCATTGCTATTTGTTGTTTCTGTTTGTATGCTTTGATAAGCTTTGGAGAACTTATTGCTTATTCTAAGTTTGTTGTTGATATACTTGTTAGCTGCTACTGTTTGAGGTTCATGTTGAATCTGCTTGTTGGTTGTTCATGTTCTTGATTTTGTTGTTTGTTCCTGTTGATTGATAGTGTTGTTGTTGATTTGCTTACTCAAGCTTATACCTTGATTAAGCTTATGTGACTTGGTGACTTTAACTTGGCAGTTAACAAAACAAAGAAAACAAAGAATTTTAAACAAAAAATCTCAAATCCTAAATCTGTTTTGAAATCAGTTTAAGTTTTTGTTAGTTGAAATCTATTCTCAGTAAAGCTTTTGAGTTTGTGTTTGAGTTTGGGATTGTGTGGAGATAGGAGAAAACAAGAGAAGAAGAAAAAAAATAAATAAATAAAAAGCCAAGGGCAGGATTCGAACCTGTGTCCCTTGGCTCACACAGACACACCCAACACAACACTCTGCTACCAACATGCCCTAGGGACTTCTCATGTTTCTTTTTGCACTTTTTATTTTTATAGTGGTAATTCCATTTTAGCCTTATTTGCTTATTCAGCTTATTTCTGCTTATTTTTAAACTGGACCACCAACCTTTTATATTTTTTAAAAATCAGTTTTACTTTGAATTATTTGTTAAAAAAGTTTCAAATTTTTTAGAGTGTTAATTTAATTATTAGAATTTAATTTGTGTTAATTAGTTTTTAATTCATAATAATTAGGATTTTTATTAAATAATTAATTTTCTTTTTTCCAAAATTTTATTTTGTCATTTAGTACGTAAGAAAATTGTTTTTATGCCCGTAGGCCTTTCGTAGCTTAAATTTCACGTTTGTGCTTGCGCGTTGACGTTTATTTAGAATAATCGTCACGTTACTTGTTTAAATTGTGTTTTAGGATTCCCGATACCTAATCATGTTTCCCGTAGTATTTTAGGATTTCCCTAGTTTGCCAATTACCTTTTGTTCCCTTTAGGTTAATTTATTTTCATCCTCGTTCGTTAATTTTCCAATTTCGTTAATTTAACGTACCATAAAACCAAACAATCTTTCGCAACCAAACATACAAGTCTTTAATCTCGATCTTTAACGTAGCTTTCCATTCACACCTCGTTGGGGTACGACTCGGGAAATCACTTCCCGGTCTCACAAATATCACATTGCACGAGTTTACGAGGTAATCTTTTTCCTAAAAGGTTTACTTGTATTTCTCCACGTCTTGTTGTCACTCACGATAACATTGACCTCACTTTGTTGATATTTTTGAATACTTGTTGTTTTACACACCAAAACACAACGAATCACGTATCTCGGATACGACTGATGGAGCAGAACGTCTACGACGTCTTCGAGGTATGTTTACAAGCTCACGGAAAGGACTTGATGACCTAGAAGAACGAGCGCATGCACTAAGACGAGTCTAAGAATCCCTTAAGTGAAGGAAACTCAGAAAAGGTAAGAAGAATCTTTTTGGGTTTTGATTTTTATGAAAATGAAAACAAATCAAAGTAAAACAAGATCGAGGTAAAACAACAGTGAACTTAAACCAATAATCACAAGATGAATGGCTTCTTTGAAAAAGGTACACCACTCACAAGGATACAAAGGCAAGTTTTAATCTTTTGTTTGGGAACTTATTATGGTCACACCCCCAGTTAGGTAGTGTTCTGTCTTGGTTCTCGATAATGTATTTTAAGTTTATTTAACAAGAAAACGGAAAATGTTTTTGTATTTTTATCTTTTATGTATATATAGAAAGAAAAAGAAAATAATTTTGTGTTTTATATGTTTTGGAAGATGGAAATACGATATTTATATATGGTAAATATACAATGGATAGGTATTCAACAACACTGATACTTCAAAATTCGTTGTACGCAGCACACCTCCCCGGCAGCGGCGCCAAAATTTGATTGATGCTCAACGGTCAGGTTTATATCAGTCAACCACTTGTGAATGGTCAACCATACAAGCCAAACTTATCAAGGACACAATGCAATTACACCAAAGGAGTATAGAATATCCCTGGGTCGTTTAATCCCAACGAGGTGTGAATGACTGTAATACAACGACGTGTGAATGAGCGATATCGTGTAAGGTTCGTGATTAAAATGCTTGAAAGTTGGATTGTCACTTTTGTTTGGTTTTAAAGATTTTTAAAAACTGTTTTAACTAATTAAAATTTAAACTAATTTAAAAATGGCAAACTACAGCTAATGACGATGGATATTAAGCTAAGAATATGATAGTAAAAAGACTTAACAAGCATAATACGAATAATCAAACATAATATTAAACTAAGTATCTAAGCTAAAAATGATAAAAAGTTAAGAGAATGAGACCTGGTGATTTATACGAGAGAATTACCACCCGATCTTATAAACTAAATAAATTATTAAAGTTTATTTCCTTATTAACTTTAATTTTGCTAATTAGTTAAATAAAGTTTAAAGCTTTATTAACTAAATAACTTAATAAAAGTTATTAAAGTTGTAAACTTTAATGATTTTTAAAATTATAAGACCCTTAAGCTCCACGCCTTAGGCCACGAAAGATAAGAAAACAAAGAAAATAAGAACTTCGTAAGGGTTAGTACAAAAGCTAATGAATAACAATTTATAAGCAATAATATAAAAAGCTAAATTACTAGGACTAGTATTAAAACTAGAATAGATCGGACTAGTATTAAAACTAGAATAATTCGGACTAGTATTAAAACTAGAATAATTACTAAACAAAAGGAACGAAATATAAAAAAAAAGACAAACTAATCTTAATATAATAAATCTTAGCCACCAAACTCTCTCAAGGAGATATGTTTACAAAAAGTAAACTAATTTGGGTATTAAGGTTAAAGATTTAAAAATATAAAGATTTTAAAACAAACAAAATGAAAATTTAAATAACTAAAACAATATATTTTTTTTACTAATAACAATAAAATAAAAACACAAAACTTTATAAAAAGAAATAGGTGAATAAGAGTGTGTGTGACCAATGTGTAAAACAATATTTTACACCTACACCATCATAAAAACTCTTTATTTCACATTCTTTTTATAAATATTTTGTAAACTTGGAAGATTAAATGAGGAAATAAATAAAGAGTAACATGAAAGAAATATTGCAAGGAAGTAAATTTAAACTTAAGAAAAGGGAACAAGCTAAATAAATCTTCGTAAGATAAATAAACTTGATTAATAAAAAGAGTTGATTGCAAAGCAAGCTAAATAAAGAGTACTTCAAATAAAAAGATATAAACCACTACTACATAAAGAAAACTACTGCTAGAAAGAAAATAAAATGTGAAGTGAAAAAAATAAACTACAAAAAAAAACTACTCTATCTCGGATCAAGTGCTCCATTTTATAGCCAAATGAGGCGGTTACATATTGTCCACGTGGCGGAGCATGGATGAGTAAAAATATTTCATTTGTCTAATGCCATAGCATGTCCATGTATGATGTATCTTAATTTCATTTTTTTCTTCCCGTATGCCATAGCATGTCCTCATCTTTCATTTGTTTCATTTGATGGTTGGCGGGCCCCACGTTCTAGAAGTTTGATTTAATTAGAAGTTTGGTGCAAGTTGCTATTTTACACCTCTGCCTTCACTTTTAGTCCTTGTCTTCTTTAAACTTCATATGAATTAAACACCTTTGGTCCCTCATCGTTCTTTATGTTTAATACATTGGTCCTTGAAATAAATAATCTTTAAATTTCTCTTCTTCTGCCTCGATGCTCCAATTAAAATTAATGATGGACTCACAATTCCATGCTCTTTCCAATCTCGTGCTCGGTTTTGTCCGTTTTGGTCTTTATTTTTTATCTTTTTCTGATATTCGTTACCTGCACATGCACAAACACAAAAACAAGCATACATTTGGCATTTCTGAGCATTTTTAAATATTTTTGCAGTCTAAATATGACAGAAATGATGAGTATTTACACACTCATCAGTTATCATCAGCATAAAGTATCTGCAATCTTTATCAGCAACAATCTTTTTGTCTTTACAGCATCTTAATCCCTTGTCAGCTACTCAGCAACATAAGGTACACAAATCATATTCAGTTTCATACTATTCTCATCACTTCCAGGTGTGTAAACTCCTGTGAGATGTGAATCATTGAAAATTAATGGATTTTGATGTTTCTTTACCAAAGCCATTAACTATGGAGTAGCCAATGTTTAGGTTAAGTAAACCATGGTACATTGATAACCATATGATTTTTAGCAAATCATCAGCTATCAACGGATTTGAGTAGTCTTTACCAAAAGTCGTTTGCTTATGGACTAGTTAGTTCTTTGATCACAACCATGGTGAACTAATTACCATATAAATGGATTTTCCACAGCCTTTCCACAAGCCATTTTCTTGTGGGCTAGTCAACTCTTCACTTATTTCAGACAAGGTGAGTTGAAACCATACAATTTTTAGTAAATTGTCAACTAAAAATGGATTTGATTGTCACATCAGAGCCGTACCCTCATGATGAATCAA